>QEPC01012556.1:1518034-1596691 GCA_003113815.1 Sphenodon punctatus
CGCAGGTAGGCGGGGCCCAGGCAGTTTAGGGCTTTATAGGTCAGCACGTTGAGTTGGGCCCGGAAGATGATAGGCAGTCAGTGCAGAGAACAAAGCACTGGTGTAATGTGTTCGCTACAACCTGTCCCCGTAAGGAGACAGGCCACCGCATTCTGCACCAGCTGCATCCTTGGACCGTCACCAAGGGTAGCCCCACGTAGAGTGCGTTGCAACAGTCCAGTATAGAGATGATGAAGGCATGGATGATGGTAGCCTGGTCAGAGTCTGAAACACATGGACGCAGCCGTCGCACCAAATGTAACTGGTGAAAGGCGCGCTCCTCACCACAGCCGCCACCTGGGAATCCAGGCGGAGCTATGAAGTGGATAAGGTGCTGGACTTGGACCTAGGAAGCCAGGATTTGAATCCTGCCCTAGCCATGAACTCACTGGGTGGCCTTGGGCAAGTCACAACCTCTCAGCCTCAGTTCCCAATTTGTAAAAATGGGAGTGTGTGTGTGTCTCTCTCTCTCTCACAGTGCTCCCTCACCCTTGTTAATCTTAGATTGTAAGCCCACTGTGCAGGAACCTGCCTCCAAAACCTGTGACTGTAAAGCACTGCATGCACCTGGTAATGCTATAGAAATGATTAGTAGTATAGTAGCCCATGCTTGAACTGTTGAACACATTTGGCACTTGGGGAGATGAAAAACAGTTATGGCTTGTAAAGCTAGTAAGAGCTATTCTAGCATTGAAATAGTCAACCTTGATGACATCTTGTTTGTTGCTTTTTTGGCTTCAGACTTGTATCACTGAGATGATGGAAGAAGGATACTTTGGTGGTTTGGATATTAGGACTTGGGGAGACTTAGGTTCAACTCCTGCTCCACTTCAGTCTTTGTGTGGACTTGCACAAGTGTTCTAAGCCACTTTCTCATAAAACAGGGCTTACTTGGAGAGAAGCAACTCTCCGGGTAAGCCTATGTCCAGGTAGCTTTTCTGTGGGTGGTTCCATTTCATGTGGCCACTTCTGCTTGGGGGCTAGTTGACCTTTTCTCCATTTCACTACACTCCTTTCCCTCCCTCCCAGCCTTCAAATCCTTCCTGAAAATGTTTGTCTTCCATCAGGCTTTCCCTTGCTCCTCATTCCCTTAGTTCCTTTCCTGGTTTTTCCTATCATCACCTTCCCCTATGTAAGGGCCTTTTTAGACAAGCGGACGCCGCTTGCGTCTGTAATCATGCAGCATGTAAAAGTGCCATGGCAGCGTTGAGATGCACCCGTGGATGCGTTGTATTTTCGGTCGCGCATTCTTTAAGACCGCAAATTAAATATTTTGATATCGAGGTATTTAATTTGCGGTCTTAAAGAATGCGTGACCAGAAATACAGCACATCTAGGCACGTCTAAATGCTTCCCGCGGTACTTTTACATTCCGCATGATTACAGGCCATTCGTCTAAAAGCAGCCTAACTAAGCACGTGTATCTGCAACCTCATGCCTTCATGAATGTATCCTCGTATCTCCTTCTTCTGTTGCCCCTACCCTTTGCGTTCCCTCCCTTGTCTCTCTTAGATTGTAAGCCCCCCAGGGCAGGCACCCTGTCTGTTTTCAACAGTTGTAAAGTGCCAGGTACATTGCTTGTGCTATATAAATAATAATAATAATAATTCTATGAAGCAGGAGCAGCCACACAAAATATTTTTACCTCCAGGTAAGTTCTGTTTTGTATGCAAGCCGTTAGTCACCCTGTGCTTTAGTATCTCATCTGTTAAATGGTGGTAATATACTTTTCCTCACAGGGGTGTTGATATTTGAAGGTTTTCTACATTACTACTACCATTATCAAACCACTTTTCTGAGTGGTAGAGGGGACATCTAAAGACTTTTTTTTTTGTATGAAAATGTGCAATAGTTCCAAAGCTATGTAATGTTGTTGGGTTTAATTTTTAAATAGCAATGCAAGATACAAAATTATGTAGTACTCTGCAATATGGGTGGGGTGCGGGGTTATTTTGTCCCAGAAACATGAGTTTACAGTCTGGCCTTACAACTTCATATAAAGTTACAGTTGTGTTGTCAGCTATCCAAACTCTAGTACTGTGCATAAACTACAATTCACAAACTGAAATGCAGAACAAATAATCATTCAAAATATCTCGTTTAGTGTAATTTTTTTGACCTTTGAGGGTTCAGTTTTAAGAATTTGTAACACATTTAATCATAAAAAACATGAATTTTGTCAGTTAATATAAATAGATGCAACTGTCACCCATACTTGAGAGAGATTGTTTTGGAGAGACTCTAGATTCTGGTACATGTTGCTATATCACTTTATCCACTTGATTCATGTTTGCAAAGTTTTCTTTGTATCTTGTGGCACATTCTTTGGTTGCTAGTACACTGGGACTGACTATATCAGTCAGTCAAGCATCCTTTCTGTTTGGTTGGTTGTCTTTAGCGTGAGATACTTCTCCCTATAATGTGACTGCTGAGAAAACAAGGACCAAGTTTTAAAATATCTCCCAAGTCCTGGCTTCATTAAATAGAAGGGGTTGGTTATTTGGTGTGAACTTTGACAAATCCTTTAAAAGTTGCTGGGCTCTCCACCTAGAAATTACTTCCTTTTAAAGTTCATTTTGCCTTGTAATGAATATACGTAGGCTTGTTCCTTGGTAGCCTTTTGTCATGTTCAGGTCTGACTTAACTTTATACCACAGCATTTTGTCCTTTTTAATACAGAATGTTAGCTGTTGCTGATGAAAACTTAGTATGGATTAATTCATACTAGTATGCTTTTAAATGAAAGGCCTTCATACCAGCTCACAGACTATGCTAATTCAGGCTGCAGTTACTGCTGCTCCTTCTACTAGGTTTAAAAAAGATGTAAGGAATGCATATGCTTATTGAACCATTATAAAGTTTTCTTTCATTTCACTGGAATGGTGGACTTTCATTTTACTGGAATGGTGAACTCTTGACTATTTTTTTCTAAACCCGTGTGCCAAACTAAGCCTTTCTCCTGAAACTAAATGGCAAGATGTCTGGTTTTTTTTGTTTTTTTTTAAAAACAGAAATGGACAGAGTCTCAGGAAATTCACCTCTGTGTCTGTGTCTGTGTCTGTGTTTTTTGATGGTTTGAAAAGAATTTAGCCTTACCGGGTGAGATACCGCACGTACTCAGCTATTCGTGTATGTGGTGTCAATATTTGATCTCTTTTTGACAGTCTGCTGTAGCCTGTCTTGAAAAAGCTAAGGACAGAAGATATGCAACACAGTGTAAAACCAGACATGACAGTGGCCTATTTTGCCCCGCAGTCCCCTGTCATGTGGTTCGTGGCCACCAGGTGTTGACCTGGGGTATCCCAGTTCGTGTTGGCAGCTAGCCCGGGCTCTCACCTCTGCAACCAACTCAGGTAACAGCCCCAGGCTAGGGCCTGCTGGACAGGGAGAAAGTGAGTTGTCTTGGAGCTTGCACATTTGGCTCCAGGACGGACCACCTCCGCCATGGCCATCCATCATTGGCTGTCATGGCTGCCTGTTATGGGAGGGGCGAGGCGGAGCTGGGCACAGCGTGGGGATGGCCGGTTGCATGTTCCCCCGTCCCAAGGGTGTGCTGCCATCGGCCCGGCTGGGAGCATGTCTGTTCTCTGCCTCCGGTGGGCATGCACCCTGTCCACCCAGGCTGTCGCATCCCGAGGTAGTCTGGGATGTGGCAGCCTGGCCGTAACGTGTGGCTTTACCCATAGTTTATTTATTTTATTTATTTATTTTATTTAATAGATTTCTATACCGCCCCATCCTGCACAGCAGCTCGGGGCGGTTAACAACAATAAAAAAGTTTAAAATATTTAAAATACAAATATAAAACATATTAATAAGACAGGGTGGTATAAATAAATATATAGGTGGGGGATTAAAAATCACCCCCCCTCCCCTCCCTCCCAAAGGCCTGGGCAAACAGCCAGGTCTTACAGTTCCACCGAAATGTTAAAAGGCTTGGGGCCAATGTAGACTTTATATTCTTCAGCTAGGGTTCCCTGAGTGTTTTTATTTGAATTTGTCACCTACGGAAACCACCTGACTCATGTTTTAATACCTGGAGGTATTTTAACTACCCAACATAAGAGAAAGTTTTTTTGAACAGTTATCCCACTTGTATTGCTTTTGTTTTTAATCGTCTGGCAGCTTGTAAATCTCCAGGAATGGGAAACTAGAGAAAAGAAAACTACTTTATTTATATGGAGGCAAGCTAGTTCAGATGATGGGCAAGGCCATGTGAGATGTTAACCCAAATTGGACTACCTTATCCCCTCGTTAGCCCACAGTGCTGCTGACCATTTAGGCCGGAACTGCCAGATGTTCGCCCACTTCTGAACTGGGATGGGCAGCAAACTGCTACGTAGTGTGTCCACCAGAGAAGGGTGGGATAGAAGTCTAAATAAAAATTAAAAAGTGAGAGCTAGTCCCAAGCCCCACACTGCTTTATTGGTCCTATATCAGGGGTGGGGGAAAATTTTCCCTCCCGGGGGCCACTTTGAAAGCTTGCACAAGCTCCGAGGGCCACTCAGAAGTTGGGGTGGGGGCGCTTAAGGGATGCACTCAAGGAAAGGAGGGCCAAAATCATGGATCTGTGCCATGGAACTGTGCCATATCCTTGTTTGCACGACCTCATCTCTGCTCTCTTCTCTTGAGCTCAGTTTTTCAGTGATTGGAGGTAAGAAATGGATCCAAGGGCCAGATCGAGGAAGTGGAGAGGGGCCACATAAGAACTTGCTGCGGGTCGCATTTGGCCCCCGGGCCTGAGGTTCCCTGCCCCTGTCCTATATCTTAGTTGATTGCACACAATTCTCAGCAGCTGAATCACAGCAGCTTCTTAGAATCACAGCAGCCAGGACTGTAGAGCGCTCCGTCTGTGAAATGCTTCAAAGGGCACGTTGTGGGGGGTGTTCTTGTGGCTCTCTGCCATATGAAGATTTGGTTCTGTTGGGGTTGGGAACTTTGCCCACTTCTGCAGTAGTGCAAGAGCTTACTAGAAAAATTACATGAAGCTTTCATGACTACATTTAGTTGCTTCAGGAACAACAGTGCCATGTCCCTTAGGCTAAAACATATAGAACCTTAGAATTAGAAGTAACCTCAGAGGTCATGTAGTCCAGCCCCACATTCAGTGCAGGAAATCCACAGCTACAGTTTCCCTGACAAATGACCGTCCAGCCTCTGTTTGAAAACCTTCACCGAAGGAGAGCCCACCACCGCCCTAGGCAGCCTGTTCCACTATCAAACAGCTCTTACCCTTAGGAAGTTCTTCCTAAAGTTTAGCTGAAATCTGTTTCCTTGTAATTTGAGACCAGCACACTCTTGTGGAACATGGTCCTCAGTACTTTTTGTATTACCTCTTCAGTGTGTGTTGATTTTTGGTTGCTTTAGGCATAGTTCTACTCTGGAATATGACTAAGGCTCAGATCTTGGAACTTGTGTCAGAGATGCATATTAAGGATCCTCCTGCTGCTGCTTTTCCTCCTCCTCCTCCTCTTTTTTTCTTTCTTTATCTCTCTCAAAAACAAAAGAACCCACCTTCTTACATTTATAAAAACATGTTTTATTTCCAATTCCCAGCCTTCAAAGCTAATCTTGCATTATTAAAGTGAAGGTTAGTTATTTTGTTCTCGGGCATTGCCACCAATAAATAATTCTGCATGACAAATAATGCTTCATGACATCTTTGCAACTTCGTTGTCTTTAGCTGATCTAAACAGATGTAATTTGAATTTAGTAAACAACTCTACTTAGGAAATGGAGGAATGACACTTTAGCCAGTGCCACTGATGAGTAAAAAGCAATACAAACTTATTTTGTGTCTGAAGTAAGCAGTACTGTTTAATACTCACAATAAAAAACATGCATATGAAGAGGGTGCTTTTTCTTTCTCTTCTTTAAACAGTCACTTAAAGATTGTAAGCTCTCAGGAAGGGATTGTGTCTATCTTATTCTCTGTAAAGCGCCAGGTACATCGCTGGCGCTATATAAATGCTTATAATAATAATAATTAATAATACAGATTAAGAGGTCAAAATCATGGATGCTAATTGGCATTTTTTATATAAGCAAATTAGTTACCAGTTTAAACTGCTAAACGTTTTTGTGGTAAGATCCCTAACTTGTTGATGAGGCAACTGGGGAAGAAGACCCCTCTCCTTTAAACCTGAAAGTCCCCACACTGGTAGGGCAGGATCAGGAAACAGGTAGCCTGTGGAGAAGGCCAGAAGTAGCTCTGCCCGTGCCCCATACCAGTGGTGTTGCATTGGTGTGGAGAATGATAACCATTGAAAGCAAGCCTAACGCGTAAACCCATATTCAGTAATATCAGATAACTACTGGATTTCAGCTCCTGGCTCTTGATGTTAAGCACAAGACAGATGCTCTCAAAGCCCAAGAAGTTTTTATTGCCATACTCATTGACGAGACACAGTTTGGGGTTAATTCTGTGTTTACAAACACAGATGAACCTAGGGAGAAAGAGTCTGTGCTGGGAAACTCTGTGGCTGAAAAGGTGACAAGAAGGTTCCCCCGTTGCAGGCTCAATCAATTCGAGAGAGAGAGCGGATCCAGTGAGAGCTGCAAGCCGGGGAAACTGAGTCATGACAGCCTAGAATGGGGTAGTGAGAGCCCAATCCCATGACACTCTCACAAATTGCTTTTCCTTGGGAAAATGCAGTTGTTCACACCATGCAAAGTCATTTCTGTAGGAAAAAGGAAGCTCTTCTGACCCCTTAAATGCTCTTATGCTGGCATGAAATGTCTCTGTTTGACTCAAGAGAAAAAGTACCTCAGGGTACTTTACTACAGGATAAAGTTTGTCTGAACGCTACTGATAATCTGGGGTAAGCTGGAGTTTGTGTGTTTGGTGTGATTTTAAATTTTTATGCCACTCTTCCCAAAGGCTCAGGGCAGCTCACAAACAAAAAAACAGTAAAATACAAAAACAACCCCCAAAATCTCCAACCTTTCAATAACCCCCCCACAAAACCTGCCCATACCCCAAGCTGCCCCCATCCTCTGTCCCTGCCCACCAAATGCCTTTATAAACAGGACGGTCTTACACTGCCTCCGGAAGATGCTCGGACTCAAACAAACCTCCAGGGGAAGGGAGTTTCATAGCACTGGGGCAGCAAAAAGGTTCTCAAAATTAACACACTGCCTTTGTGTTCACACAAACTTTACCTGCTTGTAAGGTACTTCCAAAATGCTTTAACCAGGAATGTAGGAGTCCATATGAGTGCTTAGCATGAAAATCTCAGAATTTCATGAGAACATGGCCTTGGTCCCTAAAACCACCAAAAGACTGGCCTCATGCAGAGCTAGATTTGCACCAGAAAGGTTGCCCCTCCCCCCCATACGTTGATGCACACGAGAGGAAAGTGCTCCCAAAAGCCAGCTAAAATGTAATGAAAATGGAGCTCCTAAACATATGTATGTATTGTTGGAATTGCAAGGACTGTGAGATCATTGCATCCATTTGCCCAATGCAGAGTTTACAGAGGAGTGTGAGTATCTAATCATCAATAAGCAGGCAGGAAGCATACTTAAGCTTAAGTAGCTTTATTAGGAAATACATGTAGGATAGGAAAGGCCTACATCTATGCTAAGTCCTAAGACTAGGTGTGTTCAAGAGGGAGGAAGGAAGCTCTCTGAGACACAAAGAGATGAGAAATCTCCTGGGGGAGGAGATTGACCAATCAGGTCCTGACAGGAGTAGGACAGATAGGATGGGGGAAGGGTTCCCTGATCTGTCTGTCTACTCCTGGTGTTTCTAGCAAACAAACAGGATGAGGTGCTTAGGGGGGATGCAACCAAAGGAATGTATTTCCAACACGTATAGCATAAGATCAAGTAGTGCCATACTGAGTCAGACCCATGGTCCATCAAGCCCAGCATCCTGTTCTCCAACAGTGGCCAATCTCAATCACATGGGAGAAGAACCAATAGTCACAATGGGCAATCCATTCTGCAAGTAAGAAGTTCATCTCGTAAGCTACTTGGTTAATAACCATTAATGGACCTACTGTCCAAGATCTTATGCAGTCCTTCTTTAAACCCAGCTATACTACTGGCCTTGACAACGTCCTCTGGCAACAAATTCCATAAGTTAATTATGTGTTGAGTGAAAAAGTACTTCCTTTTATTTGTTTTAAATCTGCCGGCAGCTAGTTTCATGGAGTGTCCCCTAGTTCTAGTACTAGATGAGAGAAAATAACTGCTCCTTGTTTATTAGTTCCACCCCACTAATGATTCTATAGATCACTATCGTGTCCCCTCCCAGTCTTCTCTTCTCTAAGCTGAAGAGACCCAGCTTGTCAGCCTCTCTTTGTACAGAAGCCGTTCCATACCCTTTATGAATGATAAAGGGTTGCCCTTCTCTGTACCTTGTCTAGTTCAGTTATGTCTTTTTTGAGATGGGGAACCAGAACGGCACACAATATTCCAGCTGTGGTCGCAGCATGGATTTGTATAGAGGCATTATGACATAGTCAGTTTTATTCTCTCTCCCTTTGCGAATTACTCCTAACATTCTGTTTGCTTTTTTTACTGCTGCTGCACACTGGTCTGAGGATTTCAGTGTATTGTCCACAATCCCTCCCAGATCCTTTTCCTGAGTGGTAACTCCTAGTTTAGTACCCAGCATTGTGTACTACTAGTTTGGATTATTTTTCCTGTGTGCATCACTTTGCACTCGTCCAGATGAAATCTCATCTGCCATTTAGATGCCCAGGCACCCAGTCTCATAAGATCCTGTTGCAGTTCTTCACAGTCTGATCGTGTTTTTAACTACCTTGAATAACTTGGTGTCATCTGCAAATCTGATCACCTCGCTCTTAATGCCCTTTTCCAGATCATGAATGAATACATAAAACAGCACCGGTTGAAATACAGATCCTTGGGGCAACCACTTTTTACATCTCTCCATTGTGAAAACTGACCATTTAGTCCTCTTTGCTTCCTATCTTTTAACCAGTTACCGATCCATAGTAAGACAGTACCTCCTATTCCATGACTTCTTAATTTTCTCAAGAGTCTTTTATGTGGGACCTTATCAAATGCTTTCTGGAAATCCACAACCTGCCCACTGCCGCTGCAATGCAGACATAATTAGGAAGTAGTCAGGACCAGTGCGGGACACACTCAAAGAAAGTAGAATAGATACTTTCCTCATTTTTCTCAATGAAGCTGTACTGTTACTGATAGTTACAGATAGTTAACTGTACAGAAGCCGTTCCATACCCTGTATCATTCTCGTTGCCCTTCTCTGTACCTTTTCTAGTTCAGCAACGGATAGTTGCACGCATGGAGCAACCGGCGAAAACAGCAGTTGCTCTGTGCGTGTTGATGGATGTGCGCCCGTCTACACCCTCCCCCCACGCACCGCACATGGGCTGCGACTTGTGTAAAAAGGGCCTTTATGATTTGGGGCATGTTTGCTGCTGGGGTTTGGTGGGAGGTTGACTGTGTAGGTGGTGGTTTGCTTGGGAGCGAGTGGAGGCTCTTTGGCCTATATTGTTAGGATGGTGTGTTTTCTACTGGGCAATTGTGCTAGAAAGCAAACTTGTGTATGTAAACTCATAATTCGGTCTGATTGCAGTGAATTTGTAGAATTTAGGCTTTTTGTGTGTGAAGAAAACCTGAGAATCTGATCATGAGACAATTATTTATTTAATTATTTTTAAACTTAAAAGGCTGGCTGTCACCTACACAAGACCATCCTTGGTTTAACGGAATATTTGACTATGGTCAAGTAACATGTGGTCAGTTGGCCAGCTTCCAGATCCTATCGCAAATTGTTCAAGTTTCACAATAGCGCTTCACAAATAGTTATAGAATTGTAATATGGAATCACCTTGCATTGTGAGGGTGTTAATGTGTAATGACTGAATGTTTGAATAAGAAAACAATAAAACTAATTTTTTATTTTATTTTTTAAAAAAAGTTTCACAACAGTAACTTGAAAAGTGTTAATGAGAAGCTGACATGAAACATGGCTGACCTTGACATTTTTGTGCTTGATTCAGTTTTTTCCCTCCGCAAGACTGAAGCACTTATTTCAAGTAAATTTTTGGGTGAACTTGACAATGTAAAACAAATAATGGGCTGTTTGGCTGTTAAGTCATCCTTGTAGAGGATCAGTATTAGAAGCATGAACCCCCCCTCTCTCATTCCTAGGATTATTAGAGTGGAATAACTTCAATATCTAAATGAGACCCCATGACAGGTGTCTACTTGAGGATATGTCACGCTGCAGCTCTGAAAAAAGTTTCTCAGTCTGTGTTCTGCTTTGCTTCATGTTCTGTTTGTTTGCGAGAGACTGAATTTTATTTTGGGTTTGTTTTAAAGGAACTTACAGCTTTTCTTTTTACTAGTCTTAACAGTAGAGCAGAGAAGTTCCTGGTTTTATATTGAGTGAGTGCCTGATACATTTAGTTGATATTTTTATCTGGAATTAAGCACCATGCTATCTATTACAGATTCATAGGCCATCCCGGGATTACTCTCCTACCCCGTTCTTTTCTTTTTTTTCTTTCTGAGGAAGGAGAATCTTCCACTACTTCACTGCCACTGGTGAGTAGTGGTAGGCTTGGATTTTAACAAGGCTAGACTCCCACTATTGCAGCTCAAGAAGATTACAGAACAATACCCTCCCCAATCCTCTCCCCCCCCCAAAACCCCTAGAAAGTCCTAGGACGACTTTATACACCACTGCTTATGTACTGGTTTAAATTTAAACTGGTCTAAGAAACCAATGTTTCACTTAAACTGGTGAAATGGTAATGTTGTTTAGCAAAAATGCTCATTATACTAGTTAAAGCTATAACCATTTAGGCTTCAATCAAATGCAAAACTAACCTTAGTAAACTGGTTAAGGACGCTTAAACTGGTGTAGGAGAATTATGTGTGAAAGCTTGCTTTCTTCTGCTGCTTAAAATAAGTCTTGTAGTACTTGGGAGCACCGTTAATGAAAAGCACACCTCTTCCTAGTCTACTCAAATTCTTGAAGAAAGATGTTTTCCAACAGACTGGTCCAAAGTATGCTAAAATCGAGAGAGTACATAACAAGTGCCATACTGGATCAGACCAGTCTTCCATCTAGCCTAGCATCCTGTCTCCAACAGTGGCCAATCATGGTGGCTTGGGAGAAGCACCCAACAGGTCACCATGGGGGATCCATTCCCTGTTGTTTTCCCCCAGCTCCCATCATGTTCCCTGATCCTGTCTGACTAATAGCTGCTAATGAACCTATCTTCCAGAAACTTGTCCAAACCTCTTTTAAACTCAGCTATAGTACTGGCCCTTACCACAGCCTCTGGCAGTAGATTCCACAACCCAGTTATACGCTGAGTGAAAAAATATTTTATTTTATTTGTTTTAAACTTACCACCCATGAGTTTCATGGAGTGTCCCCTAGATCTAGTACTAGCTGAGAGGGTAAACAACTGCTCCTTGTTTATTAGTTCCACACCACTCATGATTTTATAGATCTCTATCATATCTCCTCTCAGTCGTCTCTTCTCTAAACTGAACAGCCGCACCCTACCAAGCCTCTCCTCATACAGGAGCCCTGCATGTCCTTGATCATTTTTGTTACCCTTCTCTGTACCTTTTCTAGTTCAGCTATGACTTTTTTGAGATGAGGCGACCAGAACTGCATACAATATTCAAGGTGCGGTCACACCATTTATTTGTATAGAGGCATTATGACATCCTCAGTTTTATTCTCTATCCCCCTCCAAATAATTCCTAACATTCTGTTTGCTTTTTTGACTGCTGCTGCACACTGCGCTGTGGATTTCATTGTATTGTTCACAAACACCCCCAGATCCTTTTCCTGAGTGGTAACTCCTAGCTTAGTACCCAGCATCGTGTACGCATAATTTGGATTATTTTTTCCTAAGTGCATCACTTTGCATTTGTCCACATTAAATGCCCAGGCACCCAGTGTTGTAAGATACTGTTGTAGTTCCTCACAGTCTGCTTGTGATTTAACTACCTTGAATAACTTGGTGTCGTCTGCAAATTTGATCATTCTTAACACCCTTCTCCGAATCATGGATGAATACATTAAACAGCACCGGTCCCAATACAGATCCCTGAGGCACACCACTTTTTACATCTCTCCATTGTGAAAACTGACCATTTAGTCCTACCCTTTGCTTTCTATCTTTTAACCAGTTTCTGATCCATAGTAAGACACTATCTCCTATCCCATTACTTTAATTTTCTCAAGAGTCTCTCATGAAGGACCTTATCATATGCTTTCTAGAAATCCAGGTACGCTATATGTAGTGGATCTCCCTTGTCTACATGTTTATTTACAACGTCAAAGAATTCCAACAGGTTAGTGAGGCATGACTTATCTTTACTAAATCCATGTTGACTCTTCCCCATTAAGCCATGCTTGTCAACATATGGGTAAGAGTCCATAACCAGTGTCCAGTAGTCCTTAACCACTGGTATTTATTTAAATTTATATTCCACCCTATCCCATGGTTTTAGTGTGGGTTACAACATAGAAAAAACATTGGAAAACTATATACATATATAAAGTTAGAAAACACTTAAAAATCCCTGCCTCCATCCTCTCAAAACCCATCCCTGTCTGCCAAACATTTAGCCAAATAAAAAGGTCTTACACTACCTTGAGGAACTGCTCAGGTTTTGGTGCACCTCTAGAGGAAGGGAGCTCTATAATCATGGAGCAGTTCCCTACTGACCTCAAAGTGCCACAGTTAAACAGGAAAAGAGGTGGTCTCTTAGATATGTAGGACCCAGGCCATTTAGGGCTTCTCCTTCTGTTTACTTATCTGGGTGTGTACATCTTTCAGTGGAAGGAGTATGGGGGAGACAGCTTGTCATGTTGCATAGGCTCACAAAAAGATGTGATTTGCTTTGCTTTTGATGTTGCACTTCAAAATATGTTTTTGAGGGTATATATATGGGGCGATATGGTGCTACTTTCAGAGGCCCTTGCTTGTTCTGCTGTTACTAATAGGCAAACTGGAGGAAGAAGGTTAGGTTGGGGAGGAGTGGAAGAGAACCTGTGAACAGAAGTTGAATGACAACAAGGAGGAAAGCAGTACTTAAGTATAGAAATGATGAGGGTTAGAGGAGAAGTCTCAGAAATAAAAGGGACACAAAGAAACAAACACTGGGAGAGTAAAGAACTGTTAATTGGTGTCACTGGATGGTTTAGGGAATGAATTGGTTCTGAAGAGGAAGGAGTCTATCTTTTCTAGATAAATGATTTGTCGCCCCACTGAAGGATCCTTGTTTTAGTAAGGCATTCATCCCAACCTACAATTGCCTTGCAAACGTTGCTACCTACAGTTAATAAATCAACAGGATTTGTCGCCTGCTAGTTAATGTTATTGGTACCTTTAAGTTTTATTCTTTTTATAGGAATTCCCCTCTGTTGGGGATTTTGTATGTATTTAGAAAGTTTGTATTGTATGTTGTTGGTTTTAGATGTTGGCTATAGCCTTTGGCTCAGTCCAATAAAGTTGAATTTGATTTGATTTGACAATGACAAATTATACCTAAACAAAAGAACCATCCATATGCAAACCACCAAGAATGTAACCCACCTAACAAAGTAACAAAACAACCCCCTCATCACTGCCACGCTCTAGTCCAGAAAGATCTCAGGCCATCATAGTTCAGGTCTTGGAGCCATTGGGCTTCATGCAGGAAAAATGTCTGAAGCACACTGAAGGTACCATGTTGTCTAGGGTGCAATATCTCCTGTTCATGCATGGGAACAGGTCTGTAGGCTGGAACAGAAGGAGCCCACCATAGTTTATTTTGAGTTTGTTATTTTAATATGAATATGGTTTCAAAGTTAGGCATATAAATGTTAAAAGTAAGTTCTTTATTGATGTTTACACACACTAGGTACTGGGAGTGTACACGTGATGCTAAACATGTAGCACACACACACCTTCTGCTGGCAGCAGCACCAGCAGAGAGCAGACTAGCCCCCTTCTCATACCCCAACCCATCCACACAAGTAACATTGGGTCTGTACATACAATTGGCTATGTGCGGACCTAACATGGGTCTGTGACTTGAAGGTTTTTTGTAGCCATGGGCCTGGGTTTATCCTGTTGCTGTTCCCATGTTTGTATCCATGTGCACAGACATGCACAGGAATACCCAGAGCTGTGTTATGTGTAGAAGCACCTACTTTTTGAGGTTGTGTGGGAAAGAGTTGAAAGAATGCCCCATTAGGCAATATAAAGTTATATACACATTATAGCAAATAGCAATATAAAAAACTCGAAGTGCACCTTGTGTTCTAGAGCTTCTGGTGACCATTTCTGGGAGTGGGAGTTAGTTGGAGTGGAGAATGCTAACCAGGACGCTTGTTCGTAAGCTTATGTACTGTATTAGTCAACAAACACAACCTGCTTATGCAGTATCTAAATGAACTTTCATCTGCATTTTCTGTGGGTTGTATGTTCCTCTTTCAGTTTCTGTAGTGCCCAAGTCAGCATTTATTTATTTTTAAAAACCCACTAGTGTAATTGGTTTAGATAATCCGAAAGCTTTGTGGTTAATTTAAAAAAAAAAAAAAGTAAATAAAGTAAACATTTTTGCTTTGACAACAGGTGTGTTTTAGCCTTTAAAATGTTGTTCAAATACTCATTGGTTTCTTGCCTATAAATTGTAGGTTAAGATTTATTTGTGGTAAAATTGTATAATTAAAATGAGCATATGGAGTGCGTGTTGAAACTCTCATAGAGATGAGCATGTATGGCTAAATTTTTGTATGTTTTTACATTAGAAAATCTTTTAATTGGGATACTACTTAACTTGCTAATAGGCCCTGGCATTCTTGCTGCTAAATTCCTGTTCTAGTTATACACTTTGTAAATTTTTCACATTTCTTTTCAGGTTTGAAGAATAGAAGCATGCTTTCCACTGAGATTTACACTAACACTTGTGGTACAGAATGTCTTTAAGTGAGAAGAATAGTGTAGTTTTTGCTTATGAGTCATCAGTACACAGTACCAATGTTCTACTCAGTCTCAATGATCAGAGAAAGCAAGATCTTCTTTGTGATGTTACTGTGCTAGTGGAAGATCAGCGATTTCGGGCTCATCGGTCTGTACTTGCAGCCTGCAGCAATTACTTCCGTTCAAGAATTGTGGGCCAGTCGAATCTTATCACTTTACCCGAAGAGGTAAGTGTCACCATAGTCAACCCACATGTGTACGTCACCCATGCCTATTTTTCTAATTCTTTATGCTAAAGTCTTCCCTGAAAAGGGGTTGGTGTTTAAATTGAGATCAATAATTGCTTAAAGATTAAAGGTTTGGTAAAAAGAAAATGACTTGGTGAGCAAAAAAAAAAAAAAAAAAGCATTCAGATGGAAGTATGTACAGCAACTATTTAAAATAATAAAATTCTAATCTTTTAAAGGCTCTTAAACAAATTTGGTATTGCCTGAAAAAGGTATAGCTTAAAAATTGTGGAAGAAAAGATTTAAATATTCCCCTAACCTGCCTGGAAATTAAGTACTGCATGGGTTTTGGAAAAAAAATCAAACTTGTAACCAAACTTGGAAAACCGACTTGTAAGACAAAAGGGAATATTTTGTATTGCTCAATAGTGGTGTTAATTGGTTGCAAAGAAGTACACATTCCAATGAACAGTTAATTCAGTGTAGTCTGTTTTACTCCTGAAGCATTCGCATGAACAGGGTACTAAACTGATGTTATTCAGGAATAGGAAGAGAAGTAGGTACTACTGAAAAATCAGGAATACATGCTCCCCTTCGATTTGTAATTTGAAGTAACTGTTCATGTGTATGCTTAGCAGTGTGAGGGTAGGTGACCATGGTTCTGTGATCGTTACGTCGTGGCTAAAGGGGAGGAAATTGACATGGTACCACTTTGGATTACACAGAGAGTCTGAATGCTACCAAATTGGAACAGGTACTTCAATTTAATTAAATTGAAGCGGTTACTTTGGGTTATCTCTGTTCATTGGAATGTGGCCTAAGAGGTTATGAAGGGAGATAACCGACATCCTTCTTCCTGTTCTTGATCTTTGGAAACTTGAGTTTCTATTTATTTCTTTTTAGTCTCCTTGTAAGTAGGACGAGTGTATTTAAATTTGTTACTGAGAGGTGACCTGTAATTGACAGAATTCCTGAGCATCTCTGAAAATGATTTTAATGTTTTTAAAGTGTAGTCAACAGAACATTGGATCCTAGCATCCAGAGAAGAAGATAATATGGAGTTTTTGATATGTCTCTTGGACATCTAAAAGAATTTCAATGGACACACAACCCTGTGTTTTATAATTAGTTGTAAGATTATAAAGTAACAAGCAAAACCACAGCTTGCTTATGTCCTTTTTTCTTAAATAGTGCCATCTTGAATTTCATGCAACACTGAACAATCTTTTCAGCAGTTGACAACCTCTTACTTTTTATTTTGCAGGAATACTAAAAGCTCTGATCTGCCTAAGTGGACCAGGTGCTGTTATCTATGTAAAGTAAAGCAATTGGATGCTGGTTTATGCTGTAGTGCATTGTCCTGACTCTTAGCTGAATTTATTAGGTTTGCCTATCTGATAGTCTAGGAATTTAAGACTACATAAAAAATGAATATATCCCCAGATTAAATTGATAATACACTCTTCCGTATCTACTTGGATTGGATTAATAATTCCATTCAATCCCTCCATCATTCATTTGCATCTTCCTGAACTCTAGGAGTTCCTGAACTCTAAGACGTAGGAGACTAGGTAAGCATGTCACCATGTCTGGAGAGCAATACACATGGATTTGTGCTAAAGATGAGGGGGCAGAGGGACTTACTTTAGAAGAGACTGTACTAATGCTGTCTCTGGTTGTTAGGTGTGGAAATCATATGTCAGACATTTAAAAACAGTGAAGTTAAAGATCTTTGAGAATGGAATGTAAAAACAAGAATGGTTAACAGTAGTCACAGATGGAGAACTACTAGTTTTTTCTACTTATGCATGTCTGACACATGCTTCCCCCCGCCAACAGTTCCATCCCAAGACATTGCCTTATATATACGTCTGCACTGCATTTGTTCAGTCTATAATTCTGAAATATTACAAGCCTGAGGAAGGGCCCTGTGAGGCTTGAAATTTTGCATACTCTCTCCAACAGAAGTTGATCCAATAAAAGATATCGGAACTACTTTGTCTCCATCTCTTACATTTGGGACTTAAGACCGCAAACTCCCTCTAGCTTTATGGTTACCAGATTGTTGTAGTCTACTAAACCAATAAAGAAAAATAGTAGACACGGTTAGTGGTCATGTTAAGTCATCATAGGTGACTGTCCATATTGACCGATGGGGTCTGACATATTGTAAATTGTATGCTTTAACTTGTTGTTTGGCCAGGTCAGACACACTATGTACTATTCCAAAAAGGGAATAACTTTGTAGAATTGTGGTTCTATTTCCTTAAACTGTACCTGCGGTTGGAAAAGAAAAATGGCAGTGACCCATAGGTAGAATAATAGCCACAGGGTAAGGCTTATTCTTTCTCTTGTTATGGGATGAGCTTTCATGTTGATTCAGTTCAGTACTGAATGGGCCACAGTTTGGGCTCAGTTGACTGATCATTACATAGCTTACCAGCGCACAGCATAATATTTGGTAGTCCGAATCTGCACAAAGCAAATGTACTGTTGAGGTGTAAGGTGGGTCTTGATCCAGGGGCATGGATCAAGGGCAAAAAAAGGGGTGGTGCCCACTTTCCTCCCCTAGACTCTCCAGCCCTCACTACTGCTGCCGATGCCCGCCATTGTCTTAGTCAGCGTGGGTGCATGCGTGGATTGTTCTGTGCTTCTCTGAATAAGCCTGCTTGCATGGTTAAGCGGATAGCAGCAGTGGTGGGAGGAGGAAGCATGGACTGCACTGTGCATACAGGGCTGGTGGGCACCAGGAAAATTGCCCCCAGCACTGCTGTGCAGTTCAGTCCAGGGGAGGGACTGGAGACAGAGGTTTGGGGACTTTCTGTAGTCCCCAGTGCAGCCTCCCAGCCAATCAGCCAGTCTGGAGAAGCAATGGAGGCAGCCCCTCCCCAGCCAATAACAGTAAAGAACAGCAGCAGGCGGGAGCTGGAGCCACACCTCTCTTCTCCTCCTCCTACAGTCTAGCAGAGAAGAGCAAGATGGTGATTAGAAGCATGGCTGGGTGATTCCCTGTTTGGGCTCCCCTTCCCCTTTCTCTCCCTTCTAACCTCCCCCCTCCCATTTTGGCTTCTTTTGCTGTTTGGGCTCCCCTTCCCCTCAACTCCTTTCTCTCCTTTCTAACCTCCCTCCTTCTATTTGGGACCCCATCCCCTTTGGGGCTCCTCTCCCTCCCTTCTCCTGTTTCCTCTGGCCCCCTTGTCCTAGCGATGGGCGTCCTTAAGGGAGTTAACTCAGGAAGGGAATGGTCCTGGTCATGGATCTGTGCTGTGGAGCCGTTCCCCATGGCTGCTCCCTTATTCTGAGTTCATTCATTCAGTGTGGGCCATTGCGAGTTTTTATTTTGGTTTCTTTACATTTTCTAAACCTGGCCCCTGGAATTGAGTTCTTGCCCCAAGTACTGAATGACTGAGCTTGGAGTAAGGGAGCTGAGACGAGGGCATGCACACAAGGCTAGGGGACAGATCCATGATCTGGACACATCTCTAACTGCATGCAGCTTGTAAGCACTCCCACTGCTAACTTCTGTGCAGACTGTACTAATTTTCCAAGAGGATGCCAGGAGGGTAAAGATTCCATCTCACCCCACCCCACCCCCGTCCCAAGGCTCATAAATAACATAATGTGACAGGTCTGCCTGTACCAGGATTTTAGCCTGACGATCCCTTCTGTGCTAGTGTCATGCTCCATCACATTCCTAGAGTTTCAAATAGAGACTCTGTAATGGCCATCCTGGCAACATTGTTGGGAAATTCACCCTTGCAAAGAGACTTCAGGAGTTTAAAGCATCTCTTACAATTCCGATGAGATTTTCCCAAGATCTGTATTGAAGACCTGTTCGTGGAGCCGCATCCTGATGGCTGCCTGTGCTCAGAGTAACCACCTGCTGTTTGTGGATTTAGTAGTTGTGCCTTAAGTTGGTGGGCGATTAGGCCTTTGCTGTGTGGGGTCCCTCAATGTGGAACTCCCTCCTTCCAGACATACATCTCAGTTCCTCCCTCCTCACTTTTAAAAAAGTGCCTGAAGACTTTTTTTATTCCCCTCCCTTCAAGTGATCTAATGTTTGACAAACTTTTTGCTGAACTTGGAATGCTAATTAACTTAGTATATTTTCTGGACTCACTGAGTACAGTGGGAGTGGGGAGGGGAATGCAGGCAGAACTGAAGTTTTTCCTAAGGATTATTTGTTAACTTGTTATATTCAGAATCTTTGCTGCAGTGTACAAATTTAAAAAAGCTTTGCAGGCAGCTTTGTATGGTTGTATAATGTTTCTGAAAAGAGAAAACTGCTGCTCTTTTATGTTGTAATGGCCCCATTGAATTTTGTCCCCTCTCCCTGAGTGATGTGATATAATTGGAAAAAACTAATTGCTGATCTTTGAATGTTTAAATTGGTTGGAATATTTTCTGGACTCACTGAATGCAGTGGGGAAAAATGCAGGCAGAACTGAAGTTTTTCCAAAGGATTTATTTGCTGATATGTATACTCTGTTTCAAAGTGAAAACTAAAAATACTGGCTTCTCACACAGTCTTGGGTAGATAGGTGTTCCTGAAAGAGGGAAATATGCTGCTCTTTTTAGTTGTAGTAGCCCTTGTTGATCTGATGGTACTGGGAATCTTGGGATCTTACGGATTTTTAAGTTGTTTTTCTTGTTCCTCAGTCTTGGAGGAAGGAAGCTCCTGCAAACTATATAAACGCTTGATAATAATGATGTACAGCACCAGGTATACTGCTGGCACTATATAAATAGCAACAACTCTGGTCACACTGAAATAAATGACATAATACTGTGAACAATGGAGGTAATAATAATGGGGTCAGCCAATGATAATTGGCTGCAAAGCAATACAGTGGCCCTGCATTTTTTTTTTTTTATTTTTTTTTTAAGGGGGTGGGGAGGGTGTGAAATAATGAGGAAGGCACCAGGGAGGGTAAGTGGAATGACAGGAATGCTCCCTGTGGTCTCCATGTCACTCCTCTCAATCACTTATCATTTCACTCAGACCCTTGTCGTTTTACCTGCTTATCATGGCATACCTCCTATTGTTCCACCCAATCCCTTGCTATTGCACCTGATCCCCATAGCTGCCTTCCTGTCATTCCACCTAGTCCCTCTTCATTTGACCCACTCCTGTGGCCTCTTCCTTATCATGCCACTCAGTTTTTTGCTCAATCCGTGTCACCTGGGGACTGTCGGGGTTCCCACACGCTCTGGGTTGTCCCCCCGACCTTTCCTGTGCCCCTGGCAATCTCCGGTTTCAGAAAATTAGAATTGGGTCCAGGCTCATCTTGGTGTTGGCCAAGAACTCTCGCCCTGCTCGGTACTCCAGTACAACGAACACGAGGAGACCACATTTGGAGTTAACAGGAAGTTTATATATAAAAAGGGAAAGGCACAGAACAAGTACAGAATGAACAATGAGAAAATAAAGGCAAAACAAACACAAGGCTGTACGCGCAGTTCCCTGGCTAGTCCTCACCAAGTCAGATTAGAAGTCTTGCTTCATGGTCCAAAGTGTCCTTTCTCTGTCTCCCCATCCAGGTGATAGGGCACTCACTTAGGCTGCAGTGGCAGTCTGGGGAGAAGGTCCAAGGAGTCTCTCCCGCAGCTCAGCAAGGTTCCTCTTTTAACTCCTGAAACTGCAGTAGGAATGTCCATGATGTCATGGGGAAAGGTATACGGGTGTTGTCTTGTTTCTTTTACCATTGTCCATGAATGGGGTTTGATGGCCCCAGATGGCTGGGGTGGGTGCCTCAACGGCTGCTGCTGCTTCTTCTTATAAACATTTGTATAGCACCAGCCGTGTACTTGGTGCTTTACAGAACAAAGGTAAAGACGTGATCCCTGAAAGGAGAGGGAACAAGGGGAAGACAAGGGAGAAGCAAACAAGCATGCAAGTGGCTGCAAAGTCTCAGGTGCGCGTGCTTGGCTTGGTTACAGTTAGGCAGGAGTCTGCAGAGGAGGGCAGACCGTAAGTAATTGGGGAAAAGCAACTAGCAGGCATTGGGAAAGGCGGCATGGAAGAAGTGGGTCTTGAGGTGGGATTTGAAGGTGCGGAGGGAGGAGGCGAGGTAGATGTGGGTAGGGAGGGAGTTCCAGGCATGGGGGGCAGCGAGGGAGAAGGGACGAAGGCGGTTAGGGGAGCATGGGAGCCGAGGGAGAGTGAGGGTGGGGACAGAGGAGGAGCGGAGGGCGCGTGCAGGAGTGTGTAAGGAGACTAGGGCTGGGAGCTTGGCTGTGAAGTGTTTTATAGGTGAATACCGGGAGTTTAAACTGGATGTGTTCAGGAAGGGGGAGCCAGTGGAGAGGAGAGGCTGCACGTGGCGTGGTCAAAGCGACGGGCTGAGTGGATGACCTTGGCAGCGGAGTTTTGGATGGCGATAAGGGTGGACAGGTGAGAGCGAGGGAGGCTAGCAAGGAGAAGGTTGCAGTAGTCAAGGCGAGAAATGACAATGGCGTGAACAAGGGTTTTGGCAGAGGAGATAGAGAGAAAGGGACGGATCCGAGTGATGTTATGGAGGGCGAAGCGGCAGGACTTGGCAACAGAGTCAATGTAAGGCTTAAAGGAAAGATGAGTGTCAAAGATGAAGCCCAAACTACGGGCTTGGGGAACAGGATGGATGGTGACTCCATCGATGCGGATGGATAGGGAAGCAGGAGAGGAAGAGAAGGGAGGAAAAATAAGGAGTTCAGTCTTGGCCATGTTGAGCTGGCGTTGGAACATCCAGGTGGAGATGTCAACGAGACAGTTGACGTGAGTGAACAGAAGGGGGGAGAGAGGGGGTAGAGAGAGAGAGCTGAGTATCGTCGGCGTAGCGTTGCTATTGGAAGCCGTGATTCACTCAAGCCCAGTATTTCTGTACTTGTCTGGGCTTGCTGGTAAAGATGTGAGTCACACATTATTATTATTATTATTATTATTAACAAACATTTATATAGCGCAAGCAGTGTACCTGGCACTTTACAAAGTAACAAAATAGACACGGTCCCTGCCCCTAGGGCTTACAATCTGAGAGACAGGAGCTGGGGGAGAGACTTAGGAAGGGGAACAGAGGGAGAGACAAGGGGTCTAACATTCATGAAGATGCGAGGTCTCAAGTGCACGTACTTGGCTTGGTTACGATGAGAATGACAGAATACATCAGTTAGTTGCCGAAGCCACACTTCCGTACATGTTACAGTACATTAATAATGCCGCAGTCATGATGTTTTGCACATCTAGGACCTGACTGGAGAATGCAGCTCTATGCACCTGAAGTAAAAGCGGGGTTTCCCTTGACAATCCACTCTCTGTAGCTTCCTCTCTGTTGTTCCACCCCCACTCCCTGGCTCCTCTTTTGTTATTCCACTCCTCTTTCCCCTATTATTCCCATTCCTCACTGGAGATGCAGATCTATTGTATTGCTTTACGGCCCATTAAAGCATATTCTTGTTCACACGTCTCTATCATTGGCCAATTGGCATTTGTGTTCCCTCCTTTTTCCAAAGGGCATTCCATGTCATTCATTTTAGTATGTCCCAGGATTTTGGCCTCTCATTGCCTGTAGTTTCTAAATACAAAAAACATCTGCTTGAACTATACCTTAACTAACATATTCCACCTCTGTTACTATTTCTGCTGGCTTTGGGGACTGATGCACACTGGGGCATTCAGGGCCTTTTATTCTGTCTGCTGTAGATGTACCAATTAGCCCAGCCCATGTAGGCAAGCAGCCCCTGAGTTAAACCTTTTAAGTGTCACTTTGGAACGGGGTATGTAAAGAGAGGGAGAAGTGAGAGAATAGTCTGTGTTCATATAGGAAATAGGTGTAAGGAAAAGAGAGCAGGGATGGAAGGGGCTGGTCTGGGTGAGGGATTAAAATGCAGGTTTGTCTGTATGGTTGAGTTCCAATTCACCACAGTGAATCCCACCCCGGTGTGAATGGATTCACCGTGGGCTGTGGTGACACGTGTGGCCCCAACAGAAGTGACAGGATCGTGACCACCGCCCGGGGACAATCAGAGAGAACATGGGCCGGGGGAACACAACAGACATGCAGTGGAGACGTGGACCGCGGTTCGAGCTCCAGAATGCACCGCAACTGGGGTCAATTCCTTCCACCGTGGCTGCGGGTTTCCGTTCAGAAGTTACTTTTCATTCACCCCTGCCGTGGCGACCATTCACAACACTTCTGGACCTCCTCCCGCCCCTACCTCACGAAGCGTGGTTAGCTTCACCCCGGGCCGCATTTGACTGTGGTGAACATCTGGATGTGAGCAAATAGACATGCATGGCGCTTTCACCACCCCCCGCGTTTGACTGAGATTGACTTTGGTGGACATTCACCACGTCACTTCTGAAATCACCCTAAGTCTTCTATGCTGTTTCTTAAGTATTCTGCCCCATGCCACCTCCCAAGTGAACTCTTCTACTCATACCCTCCTCCCTCCCAATTGCAGCTGAAGGAAGAAGTAGGGGTGGGAATAAGGGAACTGTTTCGATGCTTTTATGCATACTAAGTCTGAGGTCCACGGTTAGGCATTATAAGGTTCTCTGGTGTGTACTGACAGCTGGACTCCTCTTTTAGAATTTTCCCAGTGAGGGAACATGTAAAGTTTCTCTCCTGTGTGGATTCTCTGGTATGTATTCAGTGCCCCCAACTTCTTCTGAACTTTCCTCACACTCCTGGCATGTACAGGGTTTCTCTCCAGTGGATTCTTATTTTTAAAATAGCAAATTTTTAAAAGTGAAAGAAATTTTTCACACATGTAATATTTTCTTACCTAAAACCAGTGATGTGGGTTTTCTGGAAAATTTTGAATTGGAAAATTTTCTGGAAAATTATCTGATGCAAATTTTCTAAGAAATGTTCCGGTGCCCTAGATCAATTAGGATTTGATTTAGCATGCTTATTTGACTTAGTAAACAAAACTCGAAAAGTACACTGTTAATTTTATGTGCTGGGTAAATATTTCAAGTTTTTACAACTGCCAAAAGTAGTTGAACTGAAATAAATTAGGGAAAAAATTCAATAAAGCACACTTAATAAATGTTCAAACAAATTCAGAGCTTTACTTGGAAATTATTTTTATTGGAATTGGGTATTGATATGCATTCATTATGTTACTAATTAATTTTATGAAACAAAGCATTTTTAGAACCAGAAAATTTTCCAGAAAAATATAGCGAAAAATGTTCTGTGGAAAATTTCCCACCCCACATCACTGCCTAAAAGAGACTTAAACCATTGAACTGCCAATTTTCTAGCTCCTTGCCTCCAAGAGTAACTGCTAGTTTCTCCTCTTTGATTTGCCCACACAGCTTTGCATTTTGCTCACTATTGCATGCTACCAACATTGTGCAGTCTTTAGATCTGTATTCACTCTGCTTTTTCTATTCATTGTGTATTCCATAGTAATGGTTGACATTTCTGGAGGCTCCGCCCTCTGTCCCACCAACCTAAAAGTCCACCAACCATCACTGTCTGATCACTCAGCTGCCCAAGCAACAGTCTCCTTGAAATTGTTAATTGGCAAGTCTCATCTATTCCTCATCTTTCTGAGGGGTAGCTTAATGAAATTGTGACTTCTTCCAAATAACATTTCCTGCCTTTCTTCTTGTAATCCTTATTGTAAATGGTAGAGAAAGCAGAGTGAATACAGATCTCTGCAAAGACTGCACTACGTTGGTGGCATGCAATGGTGAGCAAAATGCAGCGCTCTGCACATTACCAATATGCCATATTGCTCATCCTCCTTATTCTTTACTTTACAGAATATGAGTAGGCAAATGCACTTGTTGAAGCTACGTGCAAATCAAAGAGAGGAAAGCATAAATTTGTGTGCATAATTTCTTGTTAATTTAGATTTAAAGTATGACTTGGTTTTGCTTTTTACAGAATTGCTAAACGGTTGAGTTGGAGTTGAAGCAGAGGGCTGGGGCTTGAGACGACAGGTTGAGAATTAACATTAATGAGTTAGAAAGTTCTTAATTGGTCACTGAATTTGGCAAATAAAGATAAGAGATTAAATAAATGCTCTGCCTCGGAAAGATCTGGGCGTCTTTTTTTTCCCAAGGTGCTAAAATCTTCTAATGTATTGCATCAAGGGGTAGACAGCTATTTTAACACTGGTGTTTTAACAACTTGCCAATCTTCATAATTAGCTTGGGCAGAAGTTTGAAGGATCCAGACAGAATGGTTTTTCCAGTAATTTTTCTGTGCTCGTTATTTCAAATTCTAAACTTCCTGGGCCTTTTTGGATGGGTAAGACAGCAGTAAGCTTGGGCTGCTTAATGGAATGCCTGTCAAGTCCTTAACTGTCCTTTGGGGCTTGTAATGAGTTTCAAAGTGGAGTGGTGAAGGTGAAAGGTTACACTTCCTTGCTTTTAAATTAACCACTTACCTTGTTCTTTCAGTTCTTAAATTCTTAAGAAATTGACTTTAAGCTGAACATACCGTAAAGATTTAATTTTATTGATATTGGAAGAGTAAGAAAGAAACCATTTAGCTATTCTACAAATCTATGTTTTGTATATACATATGCCTGTTGTGCATTTTGTTACTATATGCTGTACTATCCTTTAACAAATCAACCAACATGCTCCTTGCGAGAAGACTAAATTTGCTTGCCTGTGTTCCTAAGGGCCCTCAGCATGAAATTAACACACAAGTATAGCACTTGTATGTAAACAGGATACCATGTGTTTGCCTTGGTTCACTAAAAAATATTTAAAATTCTACTTTGTACAGGACTAGCGTAGTTTTTAAATGGTGAGGACTTCTTGTTTGAGCATTCTAACATGTTAGTACACTCATTAACAACTTTTACTGTTATGCTAACCTTTCATGTAAATAGGCCCCTCTGATACTTGAATTTCTACAGTCTTGTAAGTACTGATAAGAGGATATTGCTCATCCTCTTTAATCTTTACTTTACAGAACATGAGTAGGCAAATGCACTTGTCAGAAGCAGCATGCATGCACATTGCTATCTACAGAGCGCACACACCCAAATTTTAAGTAAGGAACTTCACAAAATGGGAGTCCCAACAAAATACATACCACTAAGTGAAGTAGTAGAACTAGATTTCGCTAGGTAATACCCTGGTAGTACGACCAGTATGAGTAAGAATGGTAGAATCTAGATCTAACTACTAGAATCTAGTTCTAATTTTCCAACATCCCACTTAAAACCACTCCCACCACTGGCCACAATCCTCATACCCTCCTACTAAAGGAGTATACCAGTATGTCTCAGCAAACAGCAGTGTATGCTTTGTAAAAAGAATTGAGTATGCAATTCTAATCATTTATTTTCATATCTTTTTTTTTTTTTTTAAATTACCACATCGGATCTGTAAATGCAGAATGTCTTGATGCACTCCCCTCTGGCTAGGTTTTGCCATCCTTGCTTATCCGTAGTAGGACTTCCCCAGCTGTCTCCTTCCTCACACCCACTGCAAGTAATCACATTGATTTCAAGATGCTATGTTTGGTTTTAAGTAATACCCTGGTTGTGAGTAAGAATGGTAGAATCTAGTTCTAATACTAGATTTAACAGGTGTGAACCCTTTCCCCCTTTCAGTTCTAAATCTATTTTTGAATTGTTTAGGAGGATTGATGTGATATGATCTTGTACTTGAGAGCAGGGAACTGAGATTTAGGAGACATGGATTCTGTTTTCAGCAGTCCCACTGACTCATTTGGGCATTTATTCTGCAGATGTAGTTTTTGCTCATCTGCAATCCTGTAATGAAAGACTATCAGTGCAAGTTGTTTTATTTATTGATTTATACCATATGCCTCATCCCCTTTTCGCAGGCTCATAAACAACATAAAAACATACTAAAAATATAAAGGCAGTAAAAATATAAAACATTCCCACCCTTGCCCCCAAGCCCTATTCCCTCCTCCTCAAAGCCTGGCCAAATAAGTAGGTCTTACACTGCCTCTGGAAAATGCTTGGGCTTTGGGAACTTTCCAGGAGAAGGGAGTTCCAAAGCTGTGGTCCAGCCATCAAGAACTCCACTCTGTATGCATGTGGTGTTTAGACCACTTCATCAGCTGTCATGAAGGGAGTACGATGGAATATAGAGAAGGAGTCGGTCCTTATGGATATATAGTACCAAAGACATTGATGGCTTTATAGGTCAAAACTAGCATTGTGTCCAGGATGCTAATGGCAGCCAATGCAGACTTTGGAGAACCTGTGATAATGTGCTCCCGGTGATCCACTCCTGTCAGAAGGCGGGCTGCCACATCCTGCACCAGCTGCAGTCCCTGAATAGTCTTCAAGGGCAGCCCCACATAGAGCTCATTGCAATAGTCTAGCCTTGAGGTTACAGAAGTATGGCTGATGGTGGCTAGGTCCAAAGCTGATAGAAAAGATTGTACCTTGGTGTGGTTCTGTGAATATGGCAAACTCTTACTAGTCTGTTTATAAAATTCTGTAGTGGAAGTTGATCCTAGCATGGTTAGGAGGTAGAATATAGGCTTCAACAAGAATATAGTTATTCAACAAGAATATAGCTGTACAAAAAGAATGTAGCTGTAGAACATAGACTAAAACAAGAGCTTGCCCTCTGCAGCCAATGGGGAAAACACAGTGAACGCAGGTCCCTGGCTTGATAATAGTGGTTGCATAGGAATAAGCTGGATGCCAGTTGTGCAGTGAATTTGTGGGTGGGCTATTCCGGGATGCCTCAACTTCAGAAGGCATCGGTAGCAGGCAGCGTTGACCCTGAAGAGGTTCTTGACCAATGCACCCTAGCTGAAAGGAGTTTTAAACTCTCTAAAGGCATACTTAATCTTGAGCATCTGAAGCAGGAGTAAATCAGCTGACTCTAGCCTGTATAAGAAGCTCAGGGGAAACTAGACCACCAGGGAGAGACCGCAGCTTGCCTCCGATGTTCCCCAAGCCAAGTGGGGGATGGAAGGAAGCTGGGAGCTTGTGCAGGGGCCCTAAATTACAAGGGCTTACCCTGCAGCTGGCTAGCCAAGAAGGTCAAGGCCAGAGTGCTTGTATAGAAGCCCTGCCCTAGAAGGAGAAATGGAGCTGGTTGGTTAAAGGGGCCGGGCCGGAGGACTTACAGAGAAACTCAGCCCATTGAAAAGGCTGACAGCCTAACTGAAGGGCGTTGGCAAAAGACAGGGTTATGTTAAATTGGCTTATGTGAATAAATGAGCATTGATGCAGAAGCCGTGCTGCAGTGCAGACTGGATTTTGCAATGAGCGATCCATTACATCGGAGGGTTGAAACCTTTTTCCACTCATGAGCCATTTTCAAAATTAGTACAAGCTCTGTTTGCACTTTGTTTCATGTTCAGCCCAATTGCACAGGTCACTCCGCTACTAGGGGCCTCATTTGCTGTGCATATGCCCAGACAGAGCAAGCCAAACATGCTAAAATGTATTGAAAGCAGATCCAGTAGTGCAAGAGCAATTATCGTCTCTGGACAGGAAGAGATCAGGTCACTTCCATTGATGTATATTCTTTCTCTTACTGTTAGCCTTTAGACTTTTTTAGGTTGATAGCATATGTATGTTTGTATTGTCGGTCTCATACCTTTTTCTCCCTTCTTTTTTAAACAGGTAACAGTTAAAGGATTTCACCCTCTGCTTCAGTTTGCATATACTGCTAAACTTATTTTAAATAAAGACAATGTGGCCGAAGTTTGCAAGTGTGCAGAATTTTTGGGAGTACATGACATTGAGGAATCTTGTTTTCAATTTCTCAAACTAAAATTTTTGGACTGTAAATCAGGTCAACAGGAATACTCCAGCAAGAAATGTTGTAAATCACACTGTCAAAAAGCAAACCTTAAAATTGCCCTTGAAGATGATGGTGATTTAGAAATAGATGAATTGGAAGAAATTGTTGAAAATGAATATTCTCAAACTCCTCACTTAAAGCTTCACAAAAGTGAAGAAAACACAAGCGTGTCTCCCCATGCTCAAGATAATACTAGTCAGTGTGATCCTTCATATTTAGAAAGGGTTAATGTTCCTGGCTTGTCTTCCTTATGCCCAAAGTATAGAAAGTTTCAAAACAATTTGGAAAGTGAGAGAGTCAATATCGTAGAGTTTGATTCCAGTGTTAAGGATGGTCAGATTACATCAGTTCCGTCAATTCAGCAGCGTGAATCACTTCTTAATGATGCCTCACAAACGGCTCAAACGTGTGCAGTTATGCAGCTGGTCTCAAAATGTGAAGAGACTCAGGTAGAAATGGAAGTTGGAAAGAAAGAGGACAAGGAAGAAGAGGAATCCAAGAGAGCTTTTGTGTCCCAGGGCATTGTAGGTTCAGTAGAGAAATCGGATGCTAGTTCTGTTTCACAAAACTCTTCAGTTGCAACTCATGGGTTTTATTCTGTACCTCTTTTACATACATATGAGCAATACAGTGAATTAAATTTCAGCAGTATGCAAAGCAACACAGTGGCAGCTGGAAAAAAAGGGATGGGTATTGGAGTTAGGAACGAGAAACCAATCGATGAAAATCAAGATGATGATCCATCTCTGAAGTCTGATATGCGCGCAAGAGAAGACTATAATGTTACTTCACCTAATGACCGAAGCAGTGTGGAGAGAGAGGTAGCTGAACACCTAGCAAAAGGGTTCTGGAGTGACATTTACAGTACAGATACCACCAATCAAGCACACCCATCTCCTGCAATATCAAAAGTATGCTCAGAACAGATATATGCAGAGAAAAGGTCTGAGTGCCCATGGTTAGGTATCCGGATCAGCGATAGTCCTGAACCTTGTCCCCAAAGAACGTTTACAACTTTGAACTCTGTCAACTGCCCATTTATAAATAATCTTGGTACTGAAGGATGCTCAAGCAACTTGGAAATAAGTAGTGGAGATTTTGTTCAGGGACAGCAACAAGAACAGTGTCCAGATACTTGTGTGATAAGTCTGGGAGAAGATTCTGAAACTGACACGGAGGGCGACAGTGAGTCCTGTTCAGCCAGAGAGCAAGAATGTGAGGTGAGTACATGTTTTGTAACCTTTCTGTCCCTACCGTCCTGAGCCACAATATTCCAACTTTCTAGCCAATAAAAACAAGAACGTTTTTAGGTTTAATTTCTCAATCTAAAATAAATACAAATTATATAGGAGGGCAGGTAGTAACTTACAAGCATTAACTAATTTATGAGAGGTTTTTAAATAATATATTAGAGTGCACGCACCTTAAATGTGTGTTCAGGTTGAAGAGGGTAAACACATTCGTATAATTCCAGACTATTTGCATATTCTTTTTTTTTCCTGTATAAAATTTTATATAGTATTATAAATGCTGTATTACCCCAAAATACATTGTTGTTGTTGTTGTTGTTGTTATTAATAATAAAAAAATAATAATAATCATCATCATCTTTTTATATTGTGCCTCCCTGCCATGGCACTCGGAGCACTTTACATATATCACAACTTTTAATCCTCTCAACAACCCTGTGAGGTAGGTTAGGCTGAGAGAATATTCTGACTGGCCCAAGGTCACCCAGTGAGTTTCCAGCTATGGTGAAATCCATACGTAGTCCTGTGTGCCTTCACAAGTCCTTAGGCACTGTCTTTCGTCATCTGAGCCTTAAATGATGTTTGCTGTGTAGGGCCTTTCATAGCCAGCTGTACTGGAGTAAATTTCACTCTAAATAAATATTCTTCTCTTAAAAACCTGTTAAGTGTGAAAAATACCTGCATTATATCCACCTAGCACTGTCAGTTCATACACCTGAAATCCCTGGCTTTTGCCCATCTGACTATGCAAATATTGCATACTGCTTGTGTAGCTAGGAATGCCTTTCAGATCCTTTTGGTGATCTTTGTAATGAAATACCCCAATACCATTTTACTTAATCTACTGTTCTAATTTCATGAGACCTTTAAGCTGAATGGCTAATTCTGACCTGTGTATCGATTTTCCCTTGGTTTTAAAACAGTGTTTTGTGTTCTAGGTAAAACTGCCTTTTAATTCGCAGAAGATCATTTCACTAACTAGAAATGATTTTCAGTCTTTCCTGAAAATGCACAAATTGACTCCAGAACAGCTGGATTGTATCCATGATATCCGGAGGCGAAGTAAAAATAGAATTGCTGCTCAGCGCTGTCGTAAGAGAAAACTTGACTGCATCCAGAACCTTGAATCTGAAATAGAAAAACTGGTACGTATAGGAAATTCTTTATTAACCAACTCTGTGTCTTTCCTCAAACGACTTGTGTTTTCTTTGCATTAGCCATCTTGGATGGTTTTTAGAGTTGGTTGCCTAAAAGCAGGTACTGACGGTAAGTTCTTGCATCTTCATAAATGTTGTTTTCTGTTTGTAGCTATTTCATTGCATTGTACAATGAACTGACTGTACTCCAAACAGAACATAATATATTTGAATACATGCTCACATGTGACATTTTTCTAACTTATTTCTTGGAGTACACAACGACTGCATAGACACTTTGCATGTAGTAAGAAGACAAATTATCTGCTTTGAAGAGTCATAATCTAAATAGACAACCCAAAGAAAAATCTTGGGAGGTGGGGGCGGGGTGCAAGGAAGGCAAAATAACTGCATGCTTAAGCTGAAGTCAAGCCTTGTTCCATGCTCTGTTTTAATTTTTTTATCACTTCCCAGTTATTAAACTTGTCATGGAACGGAGTTAGGTTGTTTTTTTCCCCATGACTAATGGAACAAAAATGTATGCCAACAGATTCAGTTACTTTGCCACATAGTGACTCCTAAGTCTGTGTAGTGGAGTAGCTCCTGAGTCTTTGCTAAATCATTCGTACAAGTGATGCCATTTACAGTAGCTAGGGTTTTTTATTTATTTATTTATTTTGGTTTTTTCCTACCCCGCACCCTCCTGCTCACAGAGGAGAAAATATTTTCCTTGACGTTGGGAGGAGCCATACTGGGAACCCAGCATTGTTTTCTGGGAATACATGATATTGCCATGAAATAGATCAACATTACCTCATAGCGTTATTCCCTATCTCTTGTTTTGCAAATGGTCTTTGTGTCCTCCTGCTATCCACTTTTTCTGTCAACTTTTGCTTCTTATGTATCAAGATCTTTTTTTTAATGTTGCTTCCCTTTCCTTACAAGCAGGTTATATGTGTTTGAGGTGGGGATGTCCACTGGATCTAAAAGTTGTAGAACTAAATGCATACAGAGCTAGAGTGTACGTGCCCGTAATAAATGGACTTACTATTGCTTTGCCAGTGATACAATTTTTCATAATAATCCCCTTCCATAGTCTTCTGAAGTAGAAATAAAATATCATTAGCTTCATCTCACAACAGTGAATGATCATGCAGCATATACCGTTCTATTTATCCACAACTAATCCTATCGTTATAACTCTGACCCATTTATAGTTCCTCTTCACCTTTTAAAAACACCTGCTGGTTCCTCTTACTCTGTTTTCTTCTCCCTCTTTGCCTTGCTCTTTTAAATTCTTCTTAAATGGATTTTATTGTGTATTTATGTGGTGAAGCCCTTGCCATAGGGCGAGGGGGTGGGGGCAGACTTGATTTTGTTTTAATCTCTTCACCTAGTGTTAACCTTGATTTTATTCTTTGTTTTTGTCAGACTTTTCATGGTAGTTTTACTCTCTCTTGGTATATTTGATCTAATAAAGAAATATATTTTCATGGGAGTCTTAGGGTGATTTCAGACGTTACGGCCGCCTGAATTGACCGTGGGCCATGGGGTAGTTCGGACCACGGGTGGGGGTCAAGGGGTGGGTGAACAGACGTTCCCCCGCCTTCCCCCACCCGTGGGGAACGAGACACCACGACCCGTGGTCAATTCAGGTGGCCGTCACGTCTGTTGGCTCACCCAACTGCGGAGGGGGCGGGGCCGTGTGGTGCTGCATGTGGCCGCACGGCCCCGCCCCCTGCGTGCTGCTGTCGGCCCGCCCCTCAGCGTGATGGGCAGGAAGTGCGGCCTATCCGGCTGCACCCCCCGCCCGGGACCGTGAAGGTGAACCCCGACCGTGGTGAAGGGTGAGTAAACAGACGTGACGAACCCTTCACCAAGGCCATGGTGGCCTTTGACCACGCTTCGTTACCTCCGGGTAGTGAGAGGTAACGAAGCGTGGTCAATGCAAACGCGGACCGCGTTCAACTGTGGTGAACATCTGGCGGGTGGCAAACAGATGTTCACCGCAGTTCACCGCGGCCCGGGTTTCACTGTGGTCGTGGCGGGGTGAACATTCACCCCGTCATGTCTGAAATCACCCTTAGAGTTACAACTATTGTCACAATCGGGGTCAATGGCTACTTCAAGCAAAATATTGTTGACATTGAAAGGGGAATTTTTCCCCAAGGTGTTTAACTGGCTTTCTACAGCATACTGAGAGATGAATTTTGGTTCTGTACTAAGTTGCTTCATGATCTTCTTGCAACTTCACATGCACATATTCAAATCAACTTGGTAAAATATAAACTAGGAGATTGCAGGTGTATACAAACACCTCTGTCATGCCTTTCGGTTTATAGTGAGGAGGGTAAACACAGAATTTTGAGAGATAATTTTCTTCATTGAGTTGCAAAAATCCTTGTTTTATATGGTTTCAGTACAAAAATTAACCTTCAATAAAACAGTGAACGAAAATAGTCCATTGCTTTTTATTTTCACCATTTAGCCCATTGTTACCTTTCCCCAGACAAATATATGGATATTAGATACAAGACTTCGTTCAGCTTTTCTCATGTATACACAACTATACTTTATGATTTTTCAGAGTACAAAAATGTACAGAGTCAATAATTGTTTCATTTTCCTGCAGCAAAATGAAAAAGAGAACTTGCTGAAGGAGAGAGATCACATTTTGTCAACTTTGGGTTAGACGAAGCAGAATCTAACTGGACTTTGCCAACAAGTGTGCAAGGAAGCAGCATTGAGCCACGAGCAAATACAGATACTTGCAAAGTATTCCACCTCTGATTGTCCACTCTCATTTTTAATACCAGAGAGAGATTCCCAGAGAATGGATGGTGAGCCTGTGATATCGTCATGTAGAGAATTGTCAGATGTCCTTTCAGCTGTTGCATCTTCCAGTGAGCAAAGTTCCTGTTATCAACATGCAAAAAGCAATACAAGTTACAAGAAAGTTCAGAAACCATGTCCAGTTTCTGTGAGCACATCACAAAAACCTCTAATTGTAGAGCAGTGCCCACCGGGTAGTGGTATCACAGATTTTTGCCAGCAAATGACTGACAAGTGCACTACAGATGAATAAATTTTCTCTTCAATCGACCTCAAACTTATTGGACTTTAAAGGAAAGATTTCTGCATTATTGTATTACCTTTTTTAACAGAAGAGTAAGGTAAAACTTCATATTTTGCATTGACGTTTTTCACTCCATCCAAATTACAAGAATCAAATGTCTACTATATATCTTTTGACCTAAACTTTTATACATGATACTCTAAATGGCATCATCTTCAGATTTGTATAGGAAGTTTAGTGCAAACAAAAGGGATTTCCCTGCAATTAATTCAGTTACTTGGAATATAAGTGTCATGAGAATTAGAGTACTAGAACTGAATTTATTATTCTAAATCCCATACAACTCCTATCTAGATACTTATTAAAATGCTGTCTTTATTTTTAGTAACTACTTGCCATGTCAGTTTGTGGTTCCTTCTTTAAAACATAATAGGTGTTGGTCATAAAGAGTTTGAAAGATTGAATTTCTTCTGATCATTGGGACCAGTTAAGATTTATTTGAAAAAATATCCTTCTAAAATGTCAGGATACTTTTATTTATAAGCGTAATTGTTGCAGTGCATTTTCAGTGGCTTACTCAGAATTATAAGCATGTACAAAGTGTGTAATACAAGGAAATGAGCCAGCTGGATTTTTAGTCACTACTTCAGAGCCAACCGTTAAAATAAGGCAAATGGAGAAAATAATCTGTACTCTGGGCTGTTTTGCATTATATTAGTTATAGTTGGATTGTGTGCAGATAAATCCCTCATTGCATAGCTGTTCTTTGGATACTAGAAATTTTTAAATACTGAATGAACCTCACAATATAAAAGTTTTGCTGATTTACAAAATACAGAAGAATCTTGTCCAAGCCAATGGAGTTCTTCATTTCCTACCTCAGAATGTACATCAACTTTTTATATCTTTTTGAGTGTGAGTTTGCCATCATTTCTTGCTCTAATTACTTCTGTAAATATCTTCTTTACAGGTTTATTGTATTTTATAGTGAGACAAATATTGCAAAACATAATTTTGGTAAGACACCTAGTGTAATCTCTCTCTGTTAGCATTAATAAAATTGTACTATAAAAGTATATTGTGGATATTTGGCAAAATACTAAAAACTTGACAAATTTTAACAGTACTTGTGATAACCAGCATGTAATACAAATAACTACACTACCTCATATCAGAGTGATTTCAAGTTAATTCAGATTTGTAGTGATATCATTTTTAGTGGGGAGGAATCTTTATTAATTGACATAGCATTGTGATTTACACAAGTATAAAATTAATTGATATTTTTTTTTTTTTTTAAAAAGAGAGTACCTCTCCGATTCTAATTCATATGGATTCTACTACTTTCTGGATGTCCCTTCTCTTCAAATAACTGAAGGGAAACTTCTTAAATTAGCATTTTCTACGTCGTCCATTTTTATAATGCAGTTACTCAAGAGGAGTACATAGTGTGTCTTTGCCAGTAACCACACACCCCCTATTTAACTTATTTCCTCCTACCCCCAAACTCTAATTATAGTAATCAGTTAGTGATACTGCAACTCTGAGCGCTTTCTCACGTTACGTGGGGGGGGGGGGAAACTTGCGCTATCACAACTCTTTTATAGCTGGAGTTAGCGCACGTGAGAATGTTCTATTCTGCTTTTGTGCTGTGAGAGCATTCATACATTACCGGATCCCCAAATGTAGCTCTTTCAAGGACAGGTGTTCTTTCGGCTCAAAAGCAGACTAGTGCATTCTCAAGTGCACAAATTCCTGCGATAACAGAGCTGCAGTTGCGATCGCAGAAGTTTCCCCCCTTCCATGTAACATGAAAGAGAGCCCTCTGTTTCTGCACATCATGAAAAGCCTTCAGCCCTAATGATCATTTTCTATAGTAGGTAATAAATAGTCCAAAGGACACAATACAATGGCTTTTGTCTAACAGTGGCAACACCACAGATTTTAAATACAGATGATATTAGGGAAAATATCTTCTTAAGTCTCAGGGTGTGACTCGTGAAGTGGAGGGAACAGAGCACTCGTGTAGAGGTGGTTAGCTGAAATTTTAGGACAAATCAGGTATCCTAAAAGCTAGGAGATGGGGAGTGTAGGACAGTGACCACTCCTTTGCTCCATTTGCTGGGAGAGCTGTCAAAAATGACTGTATTGTATTGTTAGACTGTTTATGGATGCCATCTCACAAAAATCCTACAGGTCTCCTTGCACAAAACCAGGTACTATGGGTTTGTACCTGGTATGGTGAAATTCATCCTGTTTGCTTAGCCATGTGCTAATGTGTCTGATTTTATCGAGTTTGAGGTAGTTTATTGACTGACCAGCTACATCTCAAATATTTAATACAATAAAATCATCAGCTGCATGTGGACTTCTATAGGCTACATCATCAACTTGCAAAAATAAAGAATACATAAATGCCAATTGTATAAAACTGAATTCTCAGGTAAATGTTTTTTCCTTTTCTTTTTGGTTAAGAAATATTCAAATTTGAACTTGTAAAATACTTTGTATTCAGGCATGTTAAGTACTTTTAAATCTGTTGGGTAGAATGGTATCTTAAAGCCATAACAGGAAAATGGCATACAGATTGTAAAATAAACTAAGGTAATTACAACAGTTGATTTTTGTATCTTTCATAATCCAGTATTTTCTAAAAATGCAATAAAAACCACTATCCTTTCTAAAAAGGCCTTTCTTTTATATGTACAATTTGGCAGTGTGAAACTAATGCTTGCTTTTTCTTTTCTTTTTCTTTTTTTTTCTTTCTTTTTTTTTTTTTGCTACTAAACCTGATCTTTGGAAACAGACACAAAATTACTTCTACAGTTTACAGGTTCTTGAGTAATAACAGTAGCAAACATTACTAAATGGAATTCCCAAGGCTCCGTTTAAAAATTCATTATGTTGTATTCCAAGTCTCAAGGTTTTTTTTTTTTGTTTTCCCTGAGTTTTTAAAAAAATAGTTTCTAGCACTTTTTTTTTTTTTTTAGAAATTGGTAACTGCTTTTTATGTTGTGAAGGAAATACTGCTTTTTATTCCCCTCCCCAAGTTTTAAAATGTTATCTGTTTATATAGCACCAGCAATATGCCTGAACTGTTGAGAGTGCTTTTGATTTATTTCAGGGTGACACCCCTCTGATGTGGGGATCAGCTGTGGCCTGCAGCTAGTTTATTTTACTGCTTTTCATTTTCCAGTTCTGGCCCCTACATCCAGTTCCTACCCCCAAGCACTGAAAGAGTGAGCTTGGCAGAAGAGAGCAGAGATAGGAATCGGGGATGGATCCATGGCATAGAGCCATGATCTGGAACCTCCTATTCGTGAGCTCACCCACCCCAAACGTCTATGCGACCCTCAGAGCTTGTACTTAATTTTCAGAGTGGCCCTTAGAAGGGAAAAGACTCCCCACCCCTGATCTGTTTGATCATGGTTTGGCTACATAAAACTTGGATGGGAATCCAATGTGAATAAAATGTTTTGGATGGAGTGAAAATGTGTTTATTATGTAAACCTTATTCAGTAAAAACTGGGTCCTCTTAAAAGCCTCTGGAATGGTTTTCTTCAGCCCTTTTGAGTGTACTGCTGTGTGTCAGAATAGCCTTATTCTGAGCATGCTAGGAAGTTTTAATGTATCTTCAGATCACTTGACATTCCTGCTAATCTTTGAAGTATTTTAGAAATCGATAACTATTTAAATAAAATTGAGCAGTGCAGCATAAATATACAATGTGCAGAATAGAGCTCTTGATGGCAGCCTTGCTGTAATTGAGAATAACAAATTAACATCTCAGGTGAAACTTCCTGACACATGAAATAGGCAGTAAAATAAATATGCTTCTGCTCATTTCAGACGCCGTAGTATTAGCCATTTTAATAGTGCATTCGGTATTCAGAGTACTTTACAATTCTTGTCTAGTTATAACTTCCGTGTGAGGTAGGTCACTATTATTCCCATTATACAGATGGAGAACTGAAGCGAAGATAGTGAATTGTCCAGGTGAGTTCCTGGCTGAAACATGGTTTGTTACTATTTCTCCCAGGTCAAGTCCGATGATTTATCCAGGCTATGCTGGCTTTATTCTCTCTTTTGGGGGGTACCAAGGAATGCAACTTCCTCCAATTGTTATGAAATCCATATTCACCATATTTTCTCAGCTGGGAAACCTAGGTTTTAAGGGCCCCAAGAGAATTGTTAAGCATGTACTCAGGATTTATCTCTGACCTATCAATGATATTGGAGCCACTTCACTAAAGTCTATTGACTGATATTTTTTTATTGTGAACAATGACTTTTTAAACTAGTTTCACTGTCCGCAGATTTCATATTGGAACCCAGCATTTACAGTTTATCCCATCCAACTTCAGAAATACTAGAGCACCAACCCATTGACTGTTAAAAACTAAAACCCAGTTGTACAGTGAGCTTTGTAGGACCATCATTTTAAAGAACTAGTCACAACTTTCAGACTGGCTGAGGAGTTCATTTGTTTCATTTGAGCTAAATTGTTTCTAGTGCTTCTTCCATCTTGTAAGTGAAGATTTTGAAAATTGGCGAGAAGGGAGTAATGACACTCAAGTCAGTGTTTTTAGCTTGTTGAAAAGCTTGTTCCTCACCCGTTAATCTTGCAGCCTTCGACTCCTACCAAGTAACCTTATGTGAATTGCATCGTATTTATGTACCATCCAAGAATTGTTCTTGAGAATCAGAGGGGTTATGTGACACTGCAGAAATATGATAGAAATGTTTCCCTCAGCAGTTTGGTATAAGCACTCCTATTTTATCAGGGTTCTGAATGCTTTTGGCTCACTAACTTCAATTGAGATCAATCAGCACTTAGATCCTGGTTCTGCAAGTTTACTAAATAAGGCAAAATTGTTGACAAAACAAACAGGTATTACTAAATCTCAAAGTCTGTGTTTTCTCTGCCTAGTCAGCTTGTTGGTGGCTGACTTTTTTTTCTTTTTTTTTTTAAAGAAGGTAGCAAATAAGGTGCTGGGAAAATGGTTCTATTTGAGGGGCAGGGAGTGGAAAGCTAACCAAAATAAGTGAGTTGTTGGCCCTAGTTGAAGTCAGCAGGAGTCTTGCCATCAGGATTTCTTCCTTACAATTTGTGGTTAATGCACTTATTATTAGCATTTATATATAGCGCCAGAAGTGTACCTAGAGCTTTACAGAGAATAAAATAGACACGGTCCCTGCCCGAGAGCTTACAATCTAAAGACAAGGGAAGGGGGAACAGAGGGAGAGACGAGAGTTGCAACATTCATGAGGATGGGAGAACTCAGGTGCACGTTCTTGGCTTGGTTACAGTAAATAGGAGTTTGCAGATAAAAGGTAGGGGATAATCCTGGGTGGGGATGATTAACAGGAGTTAGGAAAGGCGGAGCGGAAGAGATGGGTTTTGAGGAGGTACTTGAAGGTGTGGAGGGTGGGGGCAAGGTGGGCGAGGGCAGGGAGGGAGAAGGGACGAAGGCATTTGGGGGAGGTGAGGGAGGGGATGGAAGAGGAGCGGAGTGCTCGAACAGGTTCGGAGGGAGATCAGAGCAGAGAGGTAGGGGGGAGCAAGGTTATGAAGGGCTTTGTAGGTGAAGACGAGGAGTTTGTGCAAAATACACTTAGGAAGGGGAAGCCAGTGGAGGGAGGAGAGGAGAGACTGCACATGGTCAAAGCGACGGGCTAGGTGGATGATCCTGGCAGCGGAGTTTTGAACAGAGATGAGGGAAGCAAGGTGAGAGCCGGGAAGGCCAGTGAGGAGGAGGTTACAATAGTCACGGCGTGAGATGACTAGGGCGTGGATGAGAGTTTTGGCAGAGGAGACAGACAGAAAAGGGCGGATCTTAGCAATGTTGTGGAGGGAGAAGCGGCAGGATTTGGCCATGGAGTCAATGTAGGGGCGAGTCGAAGATGAAGCCCAAGCTACGGACTTGGGGGACAGGGAGGATGGGGATCCTGTCAATGGTAATTGACAGGGAAGAGGGAGAGGAAGGATTTTGAGGGAAGATGAGTTCAGTTTTCGTCATGTTCAGTTTGAGTTGGCGTTGAGACATCCAGGCAGAGATATCGGAAAGACGGTTGGTGAGACGAGCTAGGACAGAGGGGGAGAGGGAAGGAGTGGAGAGAGAGAGTTGAGTGTCGTCAGCGTATAGGTGGTATTGGAAACCGTGGAAAGCAATGAGTTTGCCTAGGGACCGGGTGTAGATAGAGAAGAAGAGAGGGCTAAGGACAGAGCCTGGGGAAATCCATGTGATTTCCGAAAAAACCCTGAAGATAAATTTCTAAGCTTTAAATTTAAGATTTTAATATAAATCTTATGTATGTGTTGATTATACTGCACTGCTCATTCTTCTAACATGCTATCTACAAAACATGCAAACGGTGACCTGATTCTAATGAGTAGTCTAAAACACGAGTCTCCTGAGGGCTAGAAGTTGCTCAGGCTTGGTTTGTGGGTAGGTGTGACAGCTGAAAAGGTGAATCTAGTTTGGGCACATAAGCTGAATGGTGGGGGTGGAAAAGGGAACTGGAAGCAAAACTGGATTTCATTTATGGGTGTAATACAAAGGGGGAGGAGAGTTTTTTCCTCTATCTAGAGCCTTGTGAAAATGGGAAAGTTGTATACCTTTATTTAAAATATGAGCTTTTCTGTAACTTTTCATTAAGGTAGAATAACAACAAAACACTATCATTGCTACCTCATACATTATCCATGTAGGATCAGAATACCCCGTTTAACACTTACTTACCATTTCTTGGCAACCTACTTGACAATTCATACCACAATACAAATGAAGATGCTGTTGAATACAGTCTAGCTCCATAAAAGTCAATGGGAATCAATGGGAGCTGGATTGCACCCGTTGTATACACACCCCTTCTAATTCAACAAACATTCAAGCCACTTTTAGTTTTTGAATATATATATAATGTGCTCACGGCGACCCGTCCCTGTAAGGAGACGGGCCGCTGCGTTCTGCACCAGCTGCAGCCTCTGAACCATTGTCATGGGTCATTTTACCACCCCACCCCCCCTTAATGGGCAATATAGAGTCTAGCTGCTGTGCCTGTAATAAGAGTGTCCAGTTTGTCGTTCTCTTTTAAAATAGGAGTCCTTTCCTGGAGCATTAAGCCAAACAGATGAGAGGATCTATAGAAAGCTGCAATTTTGCCATAAAATTAATCTCTAATTTATCCTGCAAACTAATTTCTGTACTTGGTCACTGCAATATGCAAGGGTGCCTTTTCCTGCAGCAGAATTAATCCTAAGCAGCAAAAATGATGGTTCTTAACTAAAGTAAAATACAGCTTATGTGATATTTTATAAAACTTTGAGTTAGACAAACTGGAAATCTACGAGTAGAATCCCTTTCCAGAAATTTATCCTGTAACACAAACAATCTCTCAATAAATAAATAAATCCTGATCTGCAGGCGCTAACGTGTCATAAATATCCCCCAATTTGGAATCATTGAACTTGGAGAAAGATGGACTTAAACAAGCTTCAAGAAACCTCACGCTAAGGTTAGCTTTGGGAGAAAGAGAGTCCTGGGACAGTGTACCGGGAATGCTAGGAGGCGCATTCCCCGTGATGGTAGAAACAATAGCAGAGCTAAGCAAGGGATTAACTACGTTAAGAGGGGACCTGCTAAGGGCAGCAACCTACATAACAGCACATGGGTCATGAGATACATTGGGGGAGATCGGATTAAACAAGCTTCAAGAAACCTCACGCTAAGGTTAGCTTTGGGAGAAAGAGAGTCCTGGGACAGTGTACCGGGAATGCTAGGAGGCGCATTCCCCGTGATGGTAGAAACAATAGCAGAGCTAAGCAAGGGATTAACTACGTTAAGAGGGGACCTGCTAAGGGCAGCAACCTACATAACAGCACATGGGTCATGAGATACATTGGGGGGGGGGGGGGGGNTTATGTAAATACTATCTTAATAATCTTGCCCGGGTCTACCATAGTGCCCGTTAAAAAAGAAAGATTATGGGCAGCCATAGCTTTAGTGGCCCAGGTCGGGATAACTCCATTCCAGAGAGGACGGGCTGTCACATGGATTGCTGATTTATCAACTATCATTGTCCTGTTGAGTGGGCGCTTCCTCCCACCAGAAGATTTGTCCTAGCACGGGACACACGTCTCGTGCCCAGCAGTGGCAGAAGCTTGGCGCCATTGCTGCTGGGGTGTGTGTGTATGTGTGTGCCACACCTCCTGGCATTGCCCCACCCCTGGCTAAAGTACTCAGATCAGCAATAACTCCACGCATTTGATGGTTGAAACGGCCAACATCTCCCCCCAGCTATTCATATTGTGCAACAGAGAAGTCAAATCAAGCAATTGAACACCACATTGATTAACCGTTGCCATTAAAGAAAACGGGTGGGGGCAGCTTTCCCCCCAGGGACATGAGACCCATTTCTGCACTTTGTTTTTTGACAAACTCTTCCTCACACTTTTTGACCTTTGTGCCAGCTAGCTACTGGATGAACTCTCAAATGAGGTTAAGGAGCTAGATAGAGTGGCTTCCTATAACCATTTCACAATAAAAGCCTCAATCAGGTGGACCTTTGTCAAAAGTGTTACTGAGGTTCAGATGTGTTATGTTCACTGTATTCCCTTTTATCCAGTAAGCCAATCAGTTACCCTGATAAAGGGCATCTTCAGACAAGACAGCCTCCCCCCACCTCCCTCCCCCCACTATTCATGTTACAGAGCACCCATAGGGCAACACTGCAGCCCTGCAACGTGGGTGGTGGGTGGGGAGTGTCTTGTCTGAAAATGCCAAAGAGGGAAGCTGGAAACAAGTTTTTCCTTTTTCCTCCTCTTGATTTATGGAAAGGGAATATGCTGTCAATGTTGCATGCAGAAATATTTTTATTTTAGTTTTCACAAGAAGACTAGGGAACAGTACAGTAATCATGGCTATACTGACAAAAATGTTTTAAAGCTATTTAAAACAGGATAAAATATTTGTTAATAGGACAAAATATTCTATTCAACCCCATGGGAACTCAAAAGTGTTGGCACGTGATAATGACTGCTGCTTTAGTTGGAAAGATGATACCCATTTTTAAAAGGAGTCAATTTGTTGATTTGAATGTTAGGTCAGTGATGTATAAATGGAAAGTTTTGAAAAAACTTTTTGACTGTAAAGCAAAATAAAGTATGCACATGGACACATAGTGGAACTGCTATACCTTTCAGATCCTAGTATTAAAATATTAGTATTTTTAATACAATACTAATTAATTGCACAAATATTAACCCGTTTTAGGGAAAATAAACATCTTACACTAAATTTTGTTCAGCTGTTACCTAAATGTCCTTGAACTATTAGAGAAAAATGATGTTCCTGAAGAATTTAATTTTGAGCCTGTTGACTTCTGTTGGATTGAGTGTCTAGTGGCGACTACAAACTTGTCAACACCCATGGTAAGTGCTGTAGCCTAAATGTCTTCCCCAAAATGAGTGGAAAAGAGTGAACAACAATTGGAAAAGGGTCCAAATTATTATGCATACATACATGCATTTCCTCTTTGCATGTCTTGTCAAGTGCATAAGTCAGCAACCATCTTTTTACATTTGTGTTGATACCTCAAGGCCTCTAGAATCAAAGGACACTTTCAGATGTGACTAAATCTGTACTTCTGAGGGTGGGTGATCAGCTATGCATCCAAATCAGGTGCAGCTTTGATGTCAGAAAGGCACCTCACACATGATTGAAGGTTTTTGGCGCACTGATGAATGCGCTGTACCAAGCTAGATTTTGCAGCTAGGTACAGCACATTTGTCAGTGTGCTGAAAAGCTTCAATCCTGTGCGAGGCGCCTTTATGACATCATCAAAGCTGCGTCTGATTTGGATGCATGCACAGCCAGTCACCTGCCCTCTTAAGTAAAGATTTAATCATGTCTGAAAGCGCTCTTAAAGTTGGAAGAGACCTCAGGGGGTCAACTAGTCCAACAGGATGACTGCACCTTTTAACCACGTCCTCAGAAATATGTTAATGTCTTTGACTGGTTTTTTTACCATATCTTTTTTGGTCTTTTGACTTTCTTTTTGGACACCAGTGGTTTACCTGTTTACAATTATTGATCCGTCCATTCGTTCAACATGACCCAACATTTCATTCTTCTCTTAGAGATTAAACATGACATGCTGCTTTGTACAACTTACTGCCTAACTCTTACATGGTTGCATCTCTACACATGGTTGTTCCACTAAACATTATCTGTTCTTATTCATTTTGATTTGAACCAGCAAAGTCGTCTTATATTCTAGTTACATGGACCATGTTTCTGAACCATAAATTAAAATAAGTGACTAGCTTTTATGTATTGATTAACTACGCTCTTCACTATGCTGTATCTTACTCATTGATGCGACCCGTTTCTGCTTTCCAATTCTTTCTTCTAGTTCAGTTGTTAATTCTCCAGTGCAAAATATTTTACTGCTGAGATATGTAAACATTTTCACTGCCAGTGCTGAAGTTAAATTCTGAACTTAAATTAGTGATACTTTACATGCAAGTTGATAAACCTGTAACTTCTAGTTTCTGAGACTTCATCAAACATGTGACTTTTTATTGGTGTCGCATCTGTAACATCACTGCATTGCTATTTTATACTGTTCCTCATGGAATTTGCACTTATCATAGCTGTAGATCCCACTCTAAGGTTGCATTGTTGCTGTACTAACATGTTTCATTTGTCTCCTGTTTCACTTGTTCTTGGCTTTCATCTTTCAGGCTGATATAATTCCAAAAGATATTTGCTCAGATGTTGCCATTAATGAAGAGTGAAGGGAAGGAAAGACCTTGGAGCATTAGAATTATTGACCTTGCAATAACTGTTACAACAAATCTGGAGGCTACTGGCAAGAAAACAGCCTTTGTGCCTTCCTTGAAAAAGGGCCAAAAAGTTTTCTGGTAAACACTGATCTTAACTAACCTGAACTCTGGTCTTTAGCAGCAGGAGCATTAGCAGATATTTTTCACAGGGAATGCATACCTTGGTGGCTGCAGCTTTGGAGCCTTTGTCCCAATTTGAGGATTGCCTTTGCTACACCTTCCCTGTGTATGCACGCAGATTACTGTCTCTGAGGACTGCTAGAGCTTCCGGGCTGTCCATGAGCAAAGGTAGTTGTGGTTTCAAGGATCACGATCACGCTGCTCACTCCCCCCCATGCCCCCCCCTCCACTTTGTGTAGATGCAGAGAACATCTATTGGAGTCTGGGCATGCTCCCTGCAGGAGGAGTGGCTGCTACAGCTGAGTCAGGGCCTCCAGGATCCACTTACCACATGCAGAGGAGGCCCCATGTAAAGTGACAAGATTGGCAAGAGATGACCCACACTGCATGTGCCAGTCAGAAGCAGTTTACACGTGCATAGTGTAGCTGTTCCTGTTGCTGGCAGCCTCTCCCTCCCTACCACGGACACCCTAATAGTTAGGACCATAAAGTACACTGGCCCCAGCATTATTCCCCGATAGCCTGTCTGTCTGTATCAGCTTGTTGCAAAAGAGAGATGGAAGAAGACAGTGGACCTGGATCTAAGTTCAAGTATCCTTTCCAAAAGAAATGTATACTAGTACATATCCTGCCTTGAGCAAGACTGCAAGGCTGCATGTGCTTCTGCTTTAGCCACATACAATACATTTTGTGCAGACTCTTCTTGCTGGATTCATAAAGGAATGTAAAATTTAAAAACTCATGTAGTAACTTAGCTGTATACTGAAAATGCAAGACTGTAGCAGCTGTATCTAGGGCTCATTACCCTAATTCAGAAGCCTTATACATTGCAGACTTCCTTTCCATTGTGAGTTGATCTGTGGAAAATCTGCATGAAAAATAATTTTGCTGAAAAATAGGTTTGTGACCTCAGAAAAAACCCCGTCATTTCCCCACCAAATGCTTTTGCAGCTTGGAAAATGTTCATTGCAATTCATGATTTTTCATTAAAGATTGTTAGAATTCATTATTTCCCCCCATTTTTGTCACCATTTTCTTAGGAGTTTTGTTGTTGGTTTTTTTTTACAAATCTTTCTATTTTTATTTCAAAAACAGGAGAATTTTCAAAAAAGTTAAGAAACATTTTAAAATCTTCTTTTCAAATGCTAATTTGGGGAGGGGGGTAATGGCTCATGCAATGAAAAATAAAAATGATGTTCAAGATCTTGAATTTTTCCATACGTTTTAGACCAGCTTTATGCTCAGGGTCTATGATGTACCAGGAACAGGACATGGAGATCTGGGTAGAAGTTGCAAAAGCATTTGCATGAAAAAACCCATGCCATAGCGGGTGGTGATTTCTTTCCAACCTCCGTAGCTGGCAAGAAACCTACATAAACCACTAATTTACATAGCAACTTGTCAGTCTGCCTTTGGGATAATAAGTAACTGTTCTGCAATCCTTGTACACCTCACTGGAGTACTGGCTAAACTCTAGAACTGGAACAGCAAAGCATTTGACAGAGCTCTACATGAGATCCTCGTTGAAAATCTGGTAAAACATGGACTGCAAAACACTACAACAAGGTGAATTCATGGCCGGTTGAAGAACCGTACCGAATAGCTCATCATATGGAAGGGTGGTATAAAGGGGGGTCCCACAGGGCTCTGTCCTAGGTCCCAGAGGAAGGAGTAGATGGAATAGTTACCAAGTTTGCAGATGACACAAAACTAGGAGAGAGAGAGGTTGAAAAACTGGACTGAAACTAACGACACGAAATTCAATATTGATGTTTTAAAGGTTCTGCATTTAGGAAACAAAAATAAAATGCTCAAGTATAAGATAGAGGATAGCTGGCTTGTCAGTAGCATGTGAAAAGGGTCTGGGGACTGTTCACAAACTGAACATGAGTCAGCTGTGTAATGGGGCTGCAAAAAAGCTAACCCAATTTTGACACGTCTGCAGGACCTGGTGGGGGTGGAAAGGGACCGTTTCGCAATGGTTCCGTTCCTACCTCGCGGATAGATCTCAGAGGGTGGTACTAGGGGACTGTACGTTGTCCCGTGGGGGCCTCCTGTGTGGCGTCCCGCAGGGTTCCATTCTTTTCCCTCTCTTGTTTAATGTGCATATGAAGCCGCTTGGGAGGTCATGTGCAGCTGGGGGGTTTGTTGCCATCAGTATGCTGACGACACCCAGCTGTATTTGTTATTTTCATCTGACCTAGGCCCTGCTGTCTCGTTGCTATCTTGGTGTTTGGCCGCTGTAGGGGATTGGAGGAGGTCGAGCTGATTGAAACTCAATCCCTGTAAGACAGAGGTGATGTTAGTAGGGAGGACCGGCGATCTGGGTGAGGAGGTTCCCCTGTTATTGGGGCCATCCGTCCTTTGTTTCCATCTGTGAGGAGTCTGGGGGTGCTCCTGGACTCAAAGCTACAGCTGGTTTCCCAGGTGTTGGCTGTGGCCAGGTGCGTCTTTTGCCAATTACATCTGGTGAAGAGGCTCCGCCTATATGTTTCAGACTCTGATCTCGCCACTATCGTCCATCCGTTTGTCACCTCAAGACTAGATTATTGCAATGCTGTGGGGCTGCCCATGGTGATGGTTTAGAAGCTGTAGCTAGTGCAGAATGCAGCCGCCTGCCTCCTTTCTGGGATGGGCCTCAAGGAGCACATAACACCTGTGCTCCAAGCACTGCACTGGCTGCCTATTGTCTTCCGGGCCTGATTCAAGGTGCTGGTGTTGACCTTTAAAGCCTTTCATAGCCTAGACCCTGCTTATCTGAGTGATTGCCTCACCCCCTGGGAAGCCCCTGTGGTCGTTCGGGGGCACCCTCCTGGAAGTCCCATGTTATGGGCGACTTTGGATGGACAGGAGGGTGTTCTCAGCGGCTGCATCATCACTCTGGCATTCCCTCCCAGCGGAGGTTCGCCTCAGCCCGAATTTTCTCACCTTCAGATGAAACTGTAAGACCTGACTCTACCGCCAGGTGTTTGGCAGGGGAGGGGAGGAGGGTGGGATGGGTTAGTTGGGTTGGGAGGAGGGAATTTTTTACATGCACGTCAGTTTTTAGTGTAGTTTTATATTATTTATGTGTTTTGTGTTTATATTGTAATTGTGTGGTTTTTTTGTTGTTTTTTTTAAACTAAGGGACCCTGAGTTGTTTTGCAAGGGAATGGGGTAAAAAATGGAAATAAATAAATAAATATTTTAGGCTCCATTATCAGAAGCATTGTTTCCAAGTCACAGGAACAATTCCACTCTATTCAGTACTGATGAGACCTTACCTGGAGTACTGTGTCCAGTTTGAGGAACCGCATTATAAGAACAACACTGGTCAATTGGAACAGGTTCTGAGGACAGCACCAAAGACAATAAAGCAAGTCGTGTGAGGAAAGGTTGAAGGAACTGGGCGTGGTTAGCCTAGCAAAGAGTAGATTTGGGGAAGACGTGATGGCAGTCTCCAAATATCTAAAGGGCTGCCACAAAGAAACTTGTCTGTTGCCACAGGGGCAAGACTAGAAATAATGGGCTCAGATAACAAGAAGCTAAATTTTGTTAAAATATTGGGGGAAACTTCCTTAACCATAAGAGCTGTAGAATAATAGGAACAGGTTGCCTAGGGAGGCCACTAGCTCTCTATCACTGTAGGTTTTCAAACAGAAGCTGGATACATATCTGTCGGGGATGTAGCTACAGACATCTGCATTAAAGCAGGAGAACTGGGCTAGATGCTGCATTCAATTCTATTTTATACTGTATGCTGAAGCACAGGGCAGAACAAAAAGGGAAAGTCAATCACACGGGACTAGCCTACATTCATTAGACTAGGGAAAAAGGGAGGAGGCAAGATTAAGAAAGGCAAGAGAGGCTGATCATGGTGCCATTTTCTATTAAGGGAATCACTTGTATATAGTATCACAGCAATGGAGTTACTTCATGCTTATTGTTGTGCTTGTTACACAGGATGAAGTGTTGGTTTCAGGGGTGGAATAAGGGAAGAAAAGTGAAATCTGCCATGCAGGTGTAAGTTTTTACGCTGCACAGACTCACTTCCTCATTCCTAACCAGACTTATGAAGATCCTTGTGAGGAAGAAACCAGACTACTGCACAGTTTAAAAGAAGAAGCAATCCTCCACTCTCTTGCACATGGCTAAAATGAACGTTGTAACTTCTCTAATGCAGTAGTAAACTGCTGAGTGTGAAAATATTTGCACTGCTCTGTATCCAGCCAGGACAAGGGGAAAGAACATGCTGTTCTGTTAGGCTTGCCTTTGTTCCACTAACACCTCTGTAACATGTTTTTAAAATACTCTGAACAAAGTTTTAAAACCTGGCTGCCTAAAATCATTTTCTTAAACTCACATCGTGCTCAAAGGCCTAAATTACATAATTTCAAAAATCTATAGGCCTCTAAAGCAAAAATTGCCAGATTTTTAGAAGTGCTCCCTAATAATAATAATATTAAAAACATTATTTATTATTATTTTATTTATTTTATTACCTACCAAAGGACTTGATTTTTCCAAAAGCACTGAGCACCAAACCTCCAAAAATTGGGTGTTTAGAGTCAGATGCCTAAAATAACTAGTCTCAAAAAGTCTTCTCTAAAAGTTTTAATGTTGAGTGTTGTGGTTTTAAAACAGGCCTCCGTTTATTGAAGCCTTCACTGTTCAGATCCAATTTCCTCTTTAAACTACAGGTGGCAGCATGGTGCTGCAGTCTGCCGCACTACATAGATGTGTTTGAGGCTAACCCTATCCAAATGAGAACGATCCAATCACTTTACACAGCTGGGCAGTGAACTAATTTATATTATTAGTGCATAAACAGGTTTCATGTAAAAACAAGGTCATGAACACTTTTACTAATGCGAAATCCGAGTGTAAAGAATCTTGGCATACAGCGTGTGATCATACAAAATTAGATTTAACGCATTTAAAGATATCTTGTTCTGTTCAGAGGATTAGAAGTATGACTGGAACATTCAGATGACTTGCAATGATGCCATTTTAGTCAGATAAAAACGTCTCAATGCTCTGAAACTTCTTGTAAGTGGTCTTTGGGACCCTCTGTAATTTCTAAGTATATTTAAAGGTGTAAAGGTTACTGCTTGCACAGAGAGTAGAAAGACACATAATTAGTTAAAAGAACATTGGGACATAATTCAGAATGCACTCTAGTTCATACTGTAAATCCATGTCCACAATTTCAGTGTGTGCAAACATTAAATGCATGTGTTATGACTTCAACCTGGCACGGCACCTAAAATAGTTTGCTGAGTAAAAGCCTTAGACTCCATATAAATAATTAGTCCTTTAAACATTAACTTCTTGAATTTTGTCCTGTTCTTATTTTACCTGCTTCTGAATACTCTTTAGCCATTTTATCCCTGACGAGTGGAATTTTCTGCTGAAGAACAAATAAGCTATCTTTGGAAGCTAGACCATGCCACAGCTCAGCGTGACAAGACCATTGTCCACTAAGGCCTTGACATGGAAATCCTTTGCAAATGAGCACTCTAAATTGACATCACCAGTTTAACTGAACTTACATTTTATTTACACAAAAACATAGGCAAGCTAATATTAGCCGATCTTTGCATAACACCAGGGGAGTCATAGCTAAAAGAATACATCTACCACACTTGCCAATAAATCTATAAAGGCCTAAATGGCTTGGGCCCTAGGTATATGAAAGACCGCCTCCTCCCTCATGCCCCTTTGCAGTCCCTGAGGTCAGCCGGGGACCCCCTCTTTCAGGTGTCATCTCTCTGAGATTTGTACAGCTAGGGCACGCAGGGGGGCGTTCTCAGTGACTGCCCCACGATTATGAAACTCCCTCCCTCTGGGGGTCTGCCTAAGCCCAAGCCTGTTCATCTTCCGGAAACAATGCAAAATCTTTCTATTTGACCCAGGCATTCAGCAGGCAGGGATGGAGGTGGGCATAGGTGGGGACTGGATGGGGGTGTTAAGGGGATTTATTATTATTATTTATTTATTTATTTTTCAACTTAATACCCTGCCCCTCCCACCATCAAGCAGCCCAGGGCGGCTTAACACACAAAATCCAATATAAAACATTTTTTAAAACTGCCAAAAGGGGGGCGACTTTAACACCACCACCACCATCCCCCCTCCACCCTTTCACCCCTCTCCCCCACCAAATGCCTAGTGGAACAGCCAGGTCTTACAACTTTTCCAAAAAGAGGGGAGGTCCAGGGCCAGCTGCACCCCCACAGGAATGGAGTTCCACAGCCGCGGCACGGCCACCAAGAATGCCCTCTCCTGCGTGACCCCCCAGAAGACACAGGGGACCTCAAGCAGGGCACCCCCAGACGACCGCAGAAGTCAATCCAGCACCCGGGGAGTGAGGCGGTCCTGCAGGTAGGCAGGGCCTAGACCATTTAGGGCTTTATAGGTCAAAACCAACACCTTGAAGCGGGCCCGGAATGCTATTGGCAGCCAGTGCAGAGCACGGAGCACAAGTGTTACGTGCTCCTGGTGGCCCAATCCCACCAAGAGATGGGCTGCCACATTCTGCACTAGCTGCAACCTCCGAGCCATTGTCATGGGTAGCCCCACGTAGAGCACGTTACCATAGTCTAGACTAGAGGTGATGAAAGCATGGATGAGGGTGGTCAGGTCAGAGTCTGAGACATACGGCCGAAGCCACCGCACAAGATTTAATTGGCGAGAAGGCACTCCTCGCCACAGTCTCCACCTGGACATCTAGGCAGAGCTGCGCATCGAGGCGCATCCCCAAACTCTGCACCTGAGGAACCAACGTGGGACAGACAATGTCCACAACGAGGGTCGTTACCCCCGTCGCCTTACCAACCAGCATCACCTCTGTCTTGTCAGGATTCAACCCCAGTCAGTTGGCCCTCATCCAGTCCCCCACAGCCGTCGGACACCAGGTAAGCACCAAGACTGCAGGGCCTGGGTCTGTTGTAAAAGAGAGGTACAGCTGAGCGTCATCCTCATATTGATGACACCGCACGCCGAACCTCCTAATCACCTCATCAAGTGGCTGCATATACACGAACAGGAGAGAAGACAAGACAGAACCCTGTGGGACACCATACGAGAGGTCTCAGTACGATGAAAAACATTCTCCGAGTACCACTCACTGAGTTCTTCCTGCTAGGATTGAGCAGAACCATTCAAGAACAGTCCCACCCACTCCTGCACAGTCCCACAGCCGCGTCACCAACATCTCGTGGCCAACGGTATCAAACGCAGCCAAAAGATCTAACACCACCAAAAAGGTTGACCGACCCCAGTCTAACACTCAGCGCAGGTCATCCACCAAGGTCATGAGCACAGTCTCGGTGCCATATCCCAGATGAAATCCCGACTGGGAGGGATCAAGAAAACTGATGTGATCCAGATGCCCTTGCAGCTGCTGGGCCACTACCCGTTCAATAACCTTCTGTAAAATTATTATTAATTTTTATTATTTACTACTGTTCATATGATTGTAAGCTGCCCTAAGCCTCTGCAGGAAGGGCGGCATATAAATTCAAATAAATAAATAAATAAAATAAACTGCCAAGTTCCCAAATGAATTTTTCACTGTTCTCTGGAGACCACCACTATTTATTGATTGATTAATTTTATTTAATATATTTATATCCCACCCCATCCTTCCTTGGAGGACTTGGGGCAGCATACAGCCAGCAAGGAATACAATAAAACAACAATAAAACATCTTAAAAAGTCAAAGAATAAAAATCCAGCCAAAGTGTGCAAGAAAAATATGCAAGAAAACCCACCCACCCCTAAACCTCCCCAAGCCTATCCCCTCCACCAAAGGCCTGTCAGAAGAGCCACGCCTTACAGTGACGCTGGAAAGCAAGGAGATTTGGGCTGAGATGGTCTCCCACTGAGAGCGGGTTCCACAGCACTGATGCGGCCGCCGAGAACGCCCATCTGTTGGTCTCCACTCGTCTATATAGTGGAGCCTCCATGAGAGAGCCTCCTGATGACCATAGAAGCCACCCCGGAGCTCAGGAAGTGAGGCAATCCCTCAAATAGGTATGGCCCATGCCTTTTAGGACTTTATAGGTCAAAACCAATACCTTGAATCGGGCCTGGAAGACTATGGGCAACCAGTGCAGAGCTCAGAGCACTGGTGTGATGTGCTCCCGGCAACCTGTCCCTGTAAGCAGACAGACTGCTGCATTCTGCACCAGCTGCAGTCTTCCAACTGACACCATGGGCAGCCCCACATAGAGGGCATTACAGTAATCCAAAATCAAGGTCACAAATACGTAGATGATGGTTGAGAGATCAGAATCCGAGACATAGGGACAGAGCCGTCTCACCAGATGTAACTGGTGAAAAGCACCCCTGGCCATAGCCGACACCTGGACATCCATGTGCAGCTGTGGATCGAGGAGTACCCCCAGAGTCTGCACGTAAGAAGCCAGCACTGGGCTGACCCCATCAATGATGGGGAATCCCCCCTCGCCCAGATCACCGATCCCACCAACGAGCATCACCTCTGTCTTGTCAGGATTCTGCTTCAATTGACCAATCTTCATCCAGCCCCCACAGTTGCTAAACACCAGGAAAGCACCAAGACTTCAGGGCCTGGTTTAGGTGAAAATGTGAGGTACAGCTGAGTATCAGCATATTGATGACAATGTATATGCAGCTGCTGGGAGAGATTGTGCATTGATGATGGGGGCACCATCAATGCACAATCTCTCCCAGCAGCTGCATATACACATTGAATTAAGAGGGGTGACAGAATGAAACCCTGCAGAACCCCACACAGAAGACCCCTAGGGGAGGAAGTACAGTCCCTTAGGTGAAATCTATCTGCCAGGAAAGAATGGAACAACTGCAAAACCGTCCCATTCACCCCAGCATGGTCCCACAGGCGAGTCACCAACATGATTCACTGTGTCAAAAGCCGCCAACAGATCAAGTAGAACCAGCACGGCTGAACATCCCTTATCCAGCTCAACTCACAGGTCATCAACCAAGGCCACAAGTGCAGTCTCAGTGCCATAACCCAAATGAAAGTCTGACTGTGAGGGATCCAGAAAATGATGCAGTCTAGATGAGCCTGCAACTGATGGGTTCCACCCATTCAATAACCTACCTAAAAAGGGAAGGTTATTTATTTATTTATTTTATTTTTATTTAAAAGCATTTTTTAGCCACCCCCTCATGCCTGCGGCATCTCGGGGCAGCTTAAAACAATACAATTAACAATAAAAAAAATTTTAAAGCCATCAACAAGGAAATTAAAAACAATCCCCTCCAACCCTCCCCTCTGAAGGCCTGGGCGAACAGCCAGGTCTTGCAGGCTTGATGGAATGCCAGCAGACTTGGGGCCAGGCGGGCTTCCTCCGGGAGAGAGTTCCAGAGTCGCGGCCCGGCCACTGAGAACGCCCTCTCCATTGTGGCCCCCCGTCTCACCCGGGGGACCTCCAAGAAGGCACCCCCAGCGGACCAAAGGGATTGCTCTGGGGCACGGAGGATGAGGTGGTCCCCGAGGTATGAGGGGCCCAGACCGTGCAGGGTTTTATAGATCAATACCAACACCTTGAACCTGGCTTGGTATGCTATAGACAGCCAGTGCAGAGCATGGAGCGCTGGTGTTATGTGCGCCCGTCGCCCAGTTCCCATAAGGAGATGGGCCGCCGCATTCTGCACCAGCTGCAGCCTCCGAACCAGAAACAAGGGAAGCCCCACGTAGAGTGCGTTGCAGTAGTCCAGCCTCAAGGTGATGAAGGCATGAATAAGGGTGACCAGGTCGGGCCTGGAAATGTATGGGCACAGCCTCCGCACCAGATACAGCTGGCAGAAGGCGGTCTTGGCCACCGCCTCCACCTGCCGATCCAGATGGAGACCCGAGTCCAACACCACCCCCAGACTCCGAACCTGCTGGGCAATAGGAGGATGGACCCCCCCCACAAGGGGAGCCAGAACCTCCCCTGCCCTCCCCATCACCATCACCTCCGTCTTATTGGGATTCAATTTCTGTCTGCTCTGCCTCATCCAATTCGCCATGGCCTCCAAACATTGGGAAAGCAATGAGATGGCAGGACCTGGGTCAGTTGAAAACAAGAGGTACAGCTGAGTATCATCAGCATATTAGTGACATCATACCCCGAATCCTCTCACAATCTCCCCCAGGGGCTGCATATACACATTAAACAATAGTGGAGACGGGATCGAACCTTGCGGAATGCCACAGGTCAAGGCCTGGGGGCTTGATGTTTCAGCCCCCAGCACCCCCCACTGGCTTCTCACCAAGAGGAATGAGCAGAACCACCCAAGAACAGTCCCCTCCAGGTCTTGCAACTGTCTCAACAGCAGCCCCTGGTCCACGGTGTCAAAAGTAGCTGAGAGATCTAGCAGGATCAGAAATGCTGAACATCCTGCATCCATCTCCCGGCGGAGATCGTCCACCATGGCCATCAACACCATCTCAGTACCATAGTCGGAGTGGAACCCAGATTGAAAAGGGTCAAGGAAACCGATGTTGTCCAAATGCGCCTGGAGCTGCAGTGCCACTGCCCGTTCAATAACCTTCCCTAAAAAGGGAAGATTAGAGAAAGGTCGGTAGCTGGCGAGTGCGTCCACATCCAGATATGGCTTCTTCAGCGGGATCGCACCACAACCTCCTTGAGACTGGGTGACAGCCTCCCCTGCTGAAGGGACGCATTCACTACCCTCGCCAGCACTGACCCTAAAATCTCCCTGGAGGCTTTCACCAACCAGGACGGGCACGGATCTAATTCACAACTGGTGGCCCTAACAGACCCCAGGACATTCACCGCATCGGCTGGCGTCACTTCCTGAAACTCATCCCAGAAAGTTCGACCGGACGGTGCCTCCATAGCCTCATGCTCCTCGCCTACTGCTTCTAATCCAGTGTCAAAGTTACTCTGGATCTGAGCGATCTTGTCTGCAAAATAGGTGGGAAACTCCTCACAGCGGGCCTGGGACAAGTCCCCGTCCAGGTGGAGGGAGGTCGGACTGACCAGCCCCTGCACCACCCGGAACAGCTCTGCTGGATGCGACTTCGCAGACACTATGAGGGCAGCAAGGAGTTCCTTGCTGTCCTCACAGCCTCAACATAGGACCGCAAATGGGTCCTATGGAGGAGTCAGTCAGATTCAGAGTGAATCTGATGCCAGCGTCACTCTAGCCTCCTACCTACCTGTTTCATACACTGCAGCCCCTCAGTAAACAAAGGGGCCCTGCGGTGACAAGACAGAGGGAGAAGACGTCTCGGAGCCACCCTGTCAATAGCCCTCTCCTGCCAGATGTTCCAATGCCGGACAAGCTCATTAACAGAGTGGCCGTCTGGGTCTAAGGTTAATTCCCTCAGAGCCTCCTGGAACTGCTGAGGTTCCATCAGCCTCCGGGGGCGGACCAACCTAAGTGGTCCATTCCCTTTCTGAGGGAGGTGCGCTGAGAGACTGGCCTGCAGGAGATAATGATCCGTCCATGACAAGGCCATAACCCTCACATCCCCCACTAATGGATCACCCGCCTCAAGGCCAGAACAGAAGATCAGGTTGAGAATGTGCCCCCCACCCCCATGTGGGTCAGGCACTTGACCACTTGGGACAGAGACAGACTGATAGCTCACTGGGGAATCAATGTCACGATATAGTTTCTTTAGGAGCAACCAGACTGCTGCCACCTTAAGCGACTCAGGCAGCCGACCCCCAGCCCTGAGAGAGACGTTGACTCCACCGTCTCCCTGCAGGTCTTAACCAGCCAGTACAGGCAAGGATCTAATCCACGTGTCTTAGGCTGGACAGATCCCAGCACATCCCCTGCCTCACCAGGCATCACCAATTGAAATTGATCCCACAAACACTGACCAGACAGGGCATTCCTAACCTCTGGCTCTGAAACTGTCCCCAAAAAGGTGGAGTCAAAGTTGTGTTCAATGTGAGCAATTTTATCTGTGAAGTACGCTATAAACATGTCACAGCGGGCCCTGGAAGATTCTGGGTCCAGGTGGAGACAGACTGGACTGACCAAACCCCTCACCACCTGGAAAAGCTCCACCGGATGCGACCTCGCAGATGCTATGATGGCATTTTGCTGCCCTCACAGCCATAGCATAGCACTTTAAGAACAACCTATGCTGCAATCCATCAACTTCATCACGGGTCCAATGCCACCACCGCTCTAACTGTCCCCCTTGGCGCTTCAGCCACCTGAGGTCATTTGTAAACCACGAAGACCTCTGGTGCCGAAATGCTGGGAGCAGATGCCTGGGAGCCACCCGATCAATTGCCCCAGCCAACCAGTCACTTCAGAAGGCTACAAGGGCATCAATGGAGCGGTCGCCAAGGTCAAAGGCAACTCCCAGAGAGCTGTCTGGAACCCAAATGGGTCCATCACCCTCAGTGGGCAGACCATCCTAATCGGCCCTCACCCCCATTGGTCAGGTAGACGTTCCGGGAGAAGAGCCTGCAGCCGCATGAGGAATTGGTCCGACCGTGACAAGGTCATGACCATCATTATCCACACGTAATCCACACATATCTTTCCATAGATAGAGGTTTCTGCCATAGCTGAATCTTGAGTCTATTTAGTCAGTCCTGGGTGTGAGTTTGTCCTGGTGGTGTTCCTCTTGACCAGGCCAGAGGTAACGGGGTTGGGAACCCAAGAGACCCTCACCCAAAAGGAAAAGCTGGGAGCCCAGAGAAGGTAGCTTGCCCCAAGTAGGAAAGGCTGAAGGAAGACCAAAGCTAGGTTGAAAGTGTTTAGTTGGACTATGGTAGTGACTCAACACCTCTGAATAAACCACACTTGTGGGGAGTCATCAGTGCATGGTGGCTGACCTGGATCCTGTTGGGATTTATGCCTTGGTAGCTTCAAATTTGTTTACAGTCTGAACCTGTGTGGGGAAGATAAATATTTGGAGAGGCAGAACTGGGCTGCAACCATAAAGAAATGTTGAAGGTTTTAAAAAAGTTTTTAAATGACTGTGCCATACCCATTTAATAGCATGATATTAAGCATCACATCCAGTGTGCCCAGTGTTGTATGGAACACAGAGGAAGGTAAGGACACTCAAATATCTCACTTATCACACATTAAGAGAAAAGTAATCATAACTTTTAAAATAGCCATATAGCTAATGCCAATTCATTTTTTAATTTTCTGTGATTTGTAGCAACTCCTGTGCATAAGCTACCTTGAGGATCTTTCAGAGTTCCTCTTTGTCAAATCCCCTGCATAACAGTTTGTTGTCTTCAAAGCTTGGGAGTTTATAATGCTGTAATGCGCAGACTTGATAGAAAAATAAATTGCCACAATCTTTGGCGAAGGCAGCAGGCCTCTTGCAAAGCTAGAGATGTCTTATATGTAGCTGTGCTTGCTTCTATCTTGGGAAGATCTTGTGAGTATCGCTCAAGGATGTTTGATAAAAGACAGTTTCTTAATCCTGAGCTATCTTCCTCAAGGGAGGGAGAAAGATCTCTTCTAAATCCTTGGATTATGTGAATGACCTTCATGCTTACAAATGTGCTGCACCAATCTCAGACCTTCTGACTCAACTAGAGCCAGAAAGATACCCAACCTTATTTAAAGGTAGAGACTTCAACCTCTCCCTGGGGAAGCTGTTCCAAGAGTTAACAAGTCTCTCTTCTTGTCACTGTGGCAGTGTTTAGAGATCCATTGTTCGGTACTACACTAGGGCTGAATCAAGAATAGATCTTATTCTCGCAAAAATCTTTTAAGAATCAGAGTCAAGGAGACCCTGCCCAGGTCTGTTCCTTGCCCAGCTTTCTTACCTTGTCTGGGTCTGGTAGGTGTCGAGGTGGGGAAAGCTTCCCGATTACAAATTTTCAGGAATGGGAGGGAGGGGGCAAATTCAGATGATATCTTAACATTCTATTAGCTAGCAGAAGTCAGCAGCCAATAGAATGCTGAAAAAACTGCCGAGAGCCTGCCTCTTGCCGACGCACCCCCTCCCCCGAGAAATGAGACACAGAGACGTGATATGGATTTCAATTGGCCGCACTCTTTAATCAAAACAATAAAAGAAGTTGGTGGGATTGCTTCTAAGCAACCATGGGTCCAGTATTTTGTACCTAAACTTCCTATGTTATTAAAAACCAGGTGTCTAGCTTGGATATGCCCTCCAATGCCAGCACCAAATTCAACATCAAACATGTCCCCTTTGAACAGCTCCCTGGCCAAGGCCGAAGGGGAAACTTGCCCATTCGGGCACAAGTAAGGATGGTGGTGTCATTAAGATCGAAGGCCATGCTTGCCCTTACCCCCTCTTGACAACCCTCCCAGGGGGAACGACCTTGCCGTAGCCATGCCCTGCTTATCAGCAGGTATCAGCCCCCCCCCAATCTCTTATGGAGATGACTCTTTTAATCTAATCTGTATCTACCTAACCAAGAAAAAACCCTATTAACCATACTGGACCCCCGCCACTATGACGGCACCAGCCATCTCTTGGCCCCCTGCCGTCGCCCCACCAACTCCTATTTATACCATACTATCCAAAATCCCTGTTATACAGTCTAAATACTAGGGGTGGGACTTCACCCAAAAAACCAGATACCGGTTTTACCGGAGATCGGTTCCCAAAAAACCAGTTCACCAGATTAGAACCGGTATACCGGTACCAGTATTTTTCCATTGATTTCAATGGGGAACTGTCCCCATTGAAATCAATGAAAACAACAACAACACTTTCCCTCCCCCATCCAGGCTGCACGGGTGGAAGGGGGGGGGCACCCTCCACCCACCCTGCCCAGCCTGGATTTTAAAAAAAATTTTTTTTAACCAAAGTCCCTGCTAGTGTGGGCTCTGGGCTGCCGCCATGCCAGTGGCGGTGACCCGAAGCCCGCACCAGCAGGTACTAGGGTGATCCCTGGGGTGGGGGTGGTAGGCGATCTCTGGGTGGGGGGTAGGTTTAAACCACCCCCCACCCCAGGGATCACCCTACCCCCCCACCCAGAGATCGCCTACCTTTTGCCCTCTGGGCGGCGGCGGCAGCAGCATGGCGGTCCAGCAGCTTCAGTACTGGCTGGCTTCAGTGCTTTACTAGGCCTTCCGGGGAAACCCAGAAGTTCTCCGGAAGGCCTAGTAAAGCGCTGAAGCCAGCCAGCGCTGAAGCTACCGGACAGCCGTGCAGCCGCCGCTGCCCGGAGCTCAAAAGGTAGGCAATCTCTGGGTGGGGGGGAGGGTGATCCCTGGGGTGGGGGGTGTTAAACCACCCCCCACGCCAGGGATCACCCTAGTACCTGCTGTTGTGGGTTCTGGGTCGCTGCCGCTGACCCGGCGGCAGCCCAGAGCCCGCACTAGCAGGGACTTCGGATAAAAAAAATTTCTTTAAAAATCCAGGCTGGGCAGGGTGGGTAGGGGGTGTCCCCCCCCTTCCACCCATGCAGCCTGGACGGGGGAGGGAAAGTTTTTTTTTTTTTTCTTTCTTTCTTTTACATTGCGGCCATTCATTTCAATGGCCGCAATGTAAACAAATCCGGCACGGGAAACCGGTACTGGTACCCCCAATTACCGGATTAATCCAATACTGCCAGTACAGCAAAATACTGGCAGTATCGGATACCGGGGGAACTGAACTTCCCACCCCTACTAAATACAGACTGGTCCCTTCTGGGGACAAATGCACACCATCACTCAAAAACAGTTCTGGTCTCACATAGATAATTTGTATATGTCGTACACAACCCCTTCCTAGTCCCGACCACCATTTTATTAATTTCCCGATTCACCCCTTTCCTTGCTTTGTCTATTTTCTTAGGTTGAGTATCCCTACCCCATGTAAGGCGTGGGATTAAATGGGTTCACAAAATCCTAACCCCCGTGAAAATATTTTTTATTACTGGTAAGTGTGACTTAATCTGAACTATCAACATAACCCCAGTTCCAACCCTTAGATCGTTCTCCCCCAAATGTATGATGAGGATGCTCGGGTGCTCTTGGTTTTTCATACGGGACAAGGTTGGTACTAATTGGTTCCACTTCATACCCCCCTGTCCTATCCACCTTATCTTTGCCCTGTGTGCCAAATCAAGTTGTGTCCCCCCATGGGACCGTTTCGCCACTGCCTCGGCCTGGCAAACGAAACTGTGACCAATTATCCACACCACCGTCTTGTTTCCCAGATGGTGTCTATCTCCTGAATAAATGGAAAAAGAGGTCATTAGTTTTGACGTTGTGGTCAGATATATCCCTGATAGACTCATGAACGCCATGTTCCTATGGCCCTGATGTCGGCTTCATGTAGGCCTGCACGAGAGGCCGCTGTTGCAGCACCTATTCTGAACGAATGCATTCCATACCTGTCTGCCGACAATCCCACTACGCATAGTGCTTTTTTAAAGACACTTGTAAACTGATAATGAGTGAGTGGTGTGCTGTTCCTATGCACAAATAAATTTTCCTGCCTTGAGGGGCAGGCTTGAAGGTATGTTTGTATTGCCCTGACCGGACATATGTCTTGTGTACCTGCCATGTATAAGTTAACAATCAGCCCCTGTCCCTTCTGATCAGTCTTGGACCAGCGTATCCTAATTGTTAATAAGCCTGCTCGTAATTGAATGTCCTGTAATGTTAAGGCCCTTCCTGTCTTGTCATATCTCCCTTCGGCTGCCACCTCACTTATCCAGAATGCTCTGAAAAACATTACTTTGAAAATGGTGGGAAAAAGCAATGCCTCATACTGATCAAGACATATCACTGGCAGTGCCTGACACAAAACTCTTAATGCTGTGGGTGAAATGGGGACCCTTTTATCTATCTGGCGCTCCCGTTCCCGCGCCCAGCTCTCGATCATGCGTTTTGCAAAAAAAACCTTGTCAGGTAGAGGGTGCCCATGCAGTCGGTTCATGAAAGCCAGTGCTGCCACGTTTACTGCTAAAGTTCAGCTCATTAGACCTTTTCCTCGCAAGTGTAAAATGAATTGCAGCAACTTATCCTCTTGTATGGGAAAAAGTCTCCATCCCTCTTGTAACCTAAACTCTTGGAACTCCCCAAATGCCCGATTATAAGCTGCTTGGGTACGTGTAGCCAGGGATCCCTGTACAATCTTCTGAATTTCTACTCGCCAAGGCTCCACAACCCTTTGGGGAGCATCTCTGGCTTGGGTGCTGCCTCCGATGCTAACTCCCGGAACTGCTCCATCTGTAACTGAGAGAGGGCATTGGCAATGGTGTTATCCACCCCAGGGACATGATGGGCCATGAATAATATATTATATTTGAGACAATTGAGAACCATGACACGTACTAAACGCATCATGCGTGGTGATCTAGATGACATGCAGTTGATAACATGCACCACTGCTAAACTGTTGCACCAAAATACCACCGATTTGTTGTTAAATTCGTTAGCCCAAAGCTGTACAGCCAGGACAATGGGGAAGAGTTCCAGAAAGGTCAAATACCGTGTAATCCCCGATTCCATCCATGACTGAGGCCACAGGGCCACGCACCAGCACCCTTTGAAATATATTCCGAAACCAATTCCTCCCGCCAAATCGAAATGGACCTGGAGCTGTGCCCCCTCCTTAAGTTTGCCTAACCAAAAACTTACCCCGTTAAATTTCTCAAGAAAGGCGGCCCACATCACTAGGTCGTCCTTCATTCCCCGGGTAACTCTGATGTGATGGTGTTTGGGGGGGTGTGTGGTTCCCTGTCAGTGGTATGTATAATCGGGACAGGAAAGCCCTTCCCGGTGCAACCACTCGGCATGCAAAATTTAAGCTATGCACAAGTGATTGTATTGTGCGTACAGTGACTTTCTTTGCTAATCTACATGACTCCAGTTTTTCTTTCAGTAATTCCAGTTTATCAGTGGGGAGACGTGAGAGCCCACATTCTGTCAATTTCAATTCCCAAATATGTAAGTTTGGTGGATGGGCCTTCCATTTTTTCGGGGGCTAAAGGCGAGACCCAGGTGTTCAGCTAAATTTTGGAAATCCCTTAGTAGGTGTTCATATACTCCCAGGGTTGGTGATGCAATTAACAGGAAATCATCTAAATATTTCAACATATCCCCTGTATCCATGCGCTGCTGAAAAATCCACTCAACCAGTGAGCGAAAGTGCTTGAAAGCTGAGCAAGAAATCGAACAGCCCATAGGCATGGCTCTGTCGTAGTAGTATGCACCCTCGAATTTCATCCCCAAAAGGTGAAAGCTACTTGGGTGAACCGGCAGAAGGCAGAATGCAGATTTTACATTGCATTTGGCTAAATGTGCCCCCTTACCAAATGACCTTGCTCGTTCTATAGCCTGGTCGAATGACGTATACCTTACTGGGGCAAGATCCTTCGGTATAGCATCATTTACCGAGCGTCCCCTTGGGTATGACAGGTGATGAATGAGCCAAAATTCACCTGGTGCCTTTTTGGGCACAATCCCTAATGGAGATATCATAAATTCTTTGAAGGGGGGCTCGTCAAATGGGCCTGCCATACATCCCTCAGTCACTTCTTTTTTAATCTTCTTCCTAACTAAATCTTCCATCCCCCGTACCGACTTCAGGTTGGGCGGCTCTCGGCCCATGGGAACATTCACTACCGGGATAACAAAGCCAAATTGGAAATCATGTATAACATATTGCACCTCTTTTGCATTCGGGTGGTGTGTCAAAGCCCTCTCAAGCATCCTCACATCAATTGGAGTTGGGCCCCTTTCCCTTTCTGGACCCTTGTTGGTTCCCTTGACTACTCGAAACCGGTCCCGGTCCTGGCTGGTTCCTCCTATTGCCCCCTGCCTTTCCCCTGTAACACGTTAACACTGAATGGGAGCCTCCACACACAGAACAGGCATAGCGGAACTTACAGCTGCCGCGGGAGTACCTCCCATTCCTGTTATATTCCCAACAGGTAGCATTACCGGTCCGTCTGTTCTCCAGTCTATTGGGATCGTTAGCCGGGGCTATTCCCCCTTTTACCAGAACATGACCGCTGTCTGTCTTGGGTGCATTGGTCGTATCGACCATGCAATCCAGCCAGAGATCTTGGGCGTGGCGATCCCAGTGTAAAAGATGCCCTATGTCAGAAAGCCTCATCATAATGAAGCCATGCACCCAGGGGGCCTATACCATACGCTCTTTTTACTAAATCAGCGTACTTTAACATCTCTACAGCCCGCTCTGGAAACACTTCGAGCACTACTCCTAAGTACACTGAAAAGGCGGATGACCAATTAGCCCAGTTCCTGTCTGCCTTGGGCCTTCTAAACCTTTCCTTTTCCTTCTGATATTCCTTTTCGGCAGGGTCAATGATTGGGTCACTGAACAGAAGGGCGAAGATATCTATGTATTCGCCCCTCCATATCTTCTCCCTGGTGGCATAGGTGAGATGCTCGCCAATGGGAGAGGATAATTCCGAATAGCCGGCGCCCATGGGTGGCAGAGGGCGGCCAGGGGGTTGTGTGGGTGGCTCCAAATTTACATATGGGGAAGCTACTGTATCGGCTCCTGGTTGTTTGTGTGGTTGCCACTGTGTCCGGAAGCCCGCACCCACGGACTGATACCCTGTTGGTGCGGGTACCGGTGTAACCTTGACCCACATCCCATTCCACCACAACATCTGTGATGCCATGCACTGGTGTGGGGTTGCGATAGTTGTACAGCCTGCTGGTACCTGTGTTGTTCCCCTAGTGGCTCTACTGCTCCCCCTGCGGACCCAATCCCCCTTCTTGGCCCAGCCCTTTCCAACTGCTGCTGAGGCAGGAATCTGACCTAACCAGCCAGTGGGGCTCCTCCCCTTGGTCCCACAATTCCCTGTAACCACCCTCCTGCATTTGGTTCTCCTCACCTTCCTGTGGCCCAATGGCCTCCTCCGTCCTGGATTGCTGTGGAGGCGCCCTTCTTTCAGCCATCAGCTGGAGCTCCCTCTCCAGCACTTGGATCCTTTCCCACATTGCCATGTCATCGGCCTCCCCTTCATTGGGGTTGCTCTCAGCTCCAGTTTCCTCATTCACTCCCTCTGCGGTGCCTGCAGGTATATAAAAGCTGCCCCCGGACTCGTGGTCGCCCCCCCTTTGAGGAGGGGCACCTAGTGCAGCGGAAGGTTGTGCCCTTGAAGCCCTTTGCATTTGCCTCTGTTGTTGACCCACATGAGTCTCTGATTGCTGCCCGGGGGCCTCGAGTCACATTGTGGCTCCCTCCTCCGTGTCCAGGATATGGGGAGGGGTACTGGTGTCGTACCCTTGGACCCCCCCTTGGGCGGCGGGTGCTCTACCTTGCCCCCCCCACTTGTCCCAGCCCTGTGTTGTTGCGCGCAGGCCCTTGGATAGTAGGCCTCCTCCCAACATCCCTCTCTGTACCTGGCCGGGGGAATAATGGGCCTGCTTCCCTGCCTTCCCATACCACTGGGCCCTCTTCCTCCCAGTGTTCACACCTCTGTCACTATGTTGCACGCGGCCTTATCCAGGCCACGGCGGCGTGCAGGGGCTCTCCCGTCACCGCCCCCCCTCCTTGATTTTGTAGTGAGACTGCAAGGGCCTCGCAGGCCAACAGCCGGTTTTGCATTTCCCCCCTGGACGGGGAGTTGGGGGTGCCTCACTCACCTCCCCCCTTTCAGAGGGGGGATGCATCATCACCGGCTCCACCTCCTCGGGGGGTGCTGGGTGCTTTTTTGCCCGTTGTACGTCCTTTCCCTCCGCCTTCTTCCTCTGACGGTCCATGTCGGCTGTAAGTGGGATCGCAGCAGCTCTGATGATCAGCCGAATGGAGGGCAAACCGCATGGGCGGCAGTTTATTCCCTCCTATGTAAATGGGAGGGACTGCCCCCACGTCAACCAACCAAGTGTCCCGAATACGGACACCTGCCACCCGGGCCACCTATCAGCGGTGCCCAGGCCCTACACACGGGGTCTCCCAACCCCTGAAGTTAGAGGGTCCATCTCCCGCAGGGAGGGGGAAGAATGGACCGTGGCAACACCCCCCCCTGATTTGGGGGGGGGGAATCTCAGTCAACTGCCAATCTGCCTAGAGGGTAAATTCCTTCCCGACCCTCAATATGATGATTACTTAGACCCTGAGCATGCATGTAGGCACCGCAAGCCAGGCCCTGGGAATAGAATAATAGTATCCAGGCTACAGAATGCCCCATCAGCCCCAACATCAGGTGCAAACAACTTTGATGCTTCAGGAAGAAAGGGGAAAAAATGTATTCAGGGGCGGGGGGAGGAGAAATGTTTCCTCCTGTAGCATCAAAATAGAAAATGCCTTAATCCAGGTAAGCTGTGTTACATGTGAACACGTCCAACATAAGTCCCTGCTCTAAGGACTTTACTGTCTAGGAAAGATAGGCTGGAACAGTCCTGGACCCAGATGCCCTTGAGCCCCTTTGTAAGTGGTTTTTTTTACCACTCCTTGCGAACCCAAGTCACTGAACTCTGCTAGGTTCTGCCTCCCGAGCACCAAACATCCTGATCCAGAGCAGGCGGCATTATATATGCACCAAAACTGCACCCAGAGTAGGACCTCGTCTAAGTCCTTCACTGTCTCTCTTCCTCCCTCCCACACTTGAACCATCTACTGCTTCAGTTGCAGTTCCTCAGCCTAGGCCCGCCACTAAGAACATGGCTAGAATAGTGGTGCAGCTGCACTGGGTCTCTCAGGCCTGCTAGGGCCACATTCCCTGGTGCAGCTGTATCTTTTGACACTGCAGGGGGGTGGGACCAAACCTTTGCATAAAGATAAACAGCTAAAAATAACCACATGTTCAAGCAAGATTAGCAACTGGGCTGTGGAGAATAAAACTCCAATTTTAAAAGTGTGCCCTTTTCCACTATCAGGAACTCTGAAAAATAAATAATAATACTAATAATTATTATTATTATTATTAGCAACCATTTATATAGTGCCAGCAATGTACCTGGAACTTTACAAAGTAATTGAATAGATACGGTCCCTGCCCTAGGGCTTACAATCGGAGAGAGAGGTGGTGGGGGGGAGGGGGGGACTGGTTGGTCCATGTGGTGAGGATATGAGTACACAGACCTCAGGTAACAGAAATCATATCATTTCAAATTCAGCATATTATCTTACTGATTAACCTGATACCTACAACAAGCATATTTGCACATTACTTTGCGGATGTATGCAACATTATTCAAATAGGAGTCTTTGGTTAAGTACCATCACATTCCTAGTCTTCCAGTTTCCTATCAGTTCTAGGCTCGAACAGGTTTTGCTGTGGGTCATTACTCAACATACTTCTTGGGGCAACATAATCAAATTTAAGGTTTCAATTAATACAGTATTTATAAGTTGTCATTTGTGGTTACATTCCTGAAAAGCATTAATACAATAGCCCCAAAGTAGGGATGGGGGGTGGGGACAAGTGGAACACACACACACACACACACACACTAAATGACAGCTTGACATACACTGCATAACTTATTGCTTTAATGGTCATCATTGCATTAGGTGTTTCCTGTATTTAATCCAGTCAGGACCACATTCGTTTTGTAATTCCATTTATTTCAGCTGAAATCACTCATAATTGACATAGGGGTCTGGGCATCACTTTAAGAAAGAAATGGCAGGTTTACCCTCTTCATGTTTAGCCTCACTTCAGTCAAGCTGTTTATTACGTGTCTTTCTCTTTCCCATTGTATGATCTCAGAGTGGGCATTTAAGGGAAGAGGAAGAAGTCTTTACCTGTTGGGACTCCCAGGAATAGGTTGCATCATTACCTGAAAGGATATATAAAACTATTCTTTAAATTGCCATGTTTCCTAAGATTTATTACATTTCATGACAATGCAGAGCACTGAACCATACAGTGCTGAGGCTGAGTGCAGGATCACAAAATACATATACATGTTAATCAGGCAGGCCATGGGTATAAAATAAAGGGAGTACTAGGTGAGATGAGCTCTGATTCAAGCCCTTAGCTGGTTCTGTGCTGCGAGAGCAGGCTTTGGGAAGGGTAACATTGCAAACCAAAGGACATCAAATCAGGGTTCAGGGAGGCTTTTCACTAATCCTGTGTTGTAATGACAGCTTAAAAATTTGGTACTTTGATGAGTTCCGAGATTGGATTTAAACCTCTTTAATTTGGTTTGCTGGTATTTAATCTTTTAACTTTGCATTCTTAATCAAAACTCAAAGCAGATCTTTAATCTTGTATGCATAGAACAGAAGATTAGAGGCCCCTGACCTGCCTCTAGTACCCAGCTGCTTGCTTCCCTTTCTTCCTTCCTTCCCTCATTCCCACAGTGCTAGCAAGACTCATATTGATGAACTACAGGAAGGGATTATGGAAAAGAGAAAAAGCAGACTAAATGCTCCGATCCTCCATTGTAAAAGAATCAAACTCTTTTTTTCCCCAGCAAGGAAATAAAATCCACCTGCAAGACAGAAGTAAGGTTTACTTTTTAAAGTGGATTGATAACCATGAGAAAACGGTTCCATTTTAGAAAAAGCTCTTAATAATGTATAATGCTATCTGACTCCAAATTCCCTTTCCCCCGCAAAGCCAGAGGACCATCCAACCTAGCTTTAACATGCATGCAGAGCATTACTAGGCACATGAGAAACAACAGAGGATTTTGTTCCTGACAAAGAATTTTGATGCCTGAAAAGAAACCTTATGTGAGCATGGAAATCTAAGTACAAAAATATATTATCTGCCAGTCTATGAATGCCTCAGTCACTTTGCATGATTTGGTGGAACAGACAATATGTAGTCCCTGGTTTTCTGAGTCCCACAGTTCTCCATCTGTTTAAAAAAAAACCCCAAACCCCACAATATTTCCCCCTCTACAACCATAGTAGCTGTTATGAGGCTGGCAGCCAGCACTAGTGGGCCTATACACTTCAGTGTTTGGGAAGGCCCACTCCTCCTCACTCCAATGGCTGGCTGCATATAAGAGTCTAGGTTTGAAACAGCCCTGGTGTAGAAGAGTTCCTGATAGTGGAAAAGGGCACATTTTTAAAGTTGGAGTTTTATTCTCCACAGCCCAGTTGCTACTCTTGCTTTAACACGTGGTTGTTTTTAGCTGTTTATCTTTGTGCAAAGGTTTGGGAATAGATACGGTGACATGACTCATCATGAACATGTATAATGATGTGCCATGAGAGAGAATGCCATTGACCAAGCTTAATGTGACATTGGAGTAACAACAAGCCAAAATGAGGTATGGGACAGCTCTGCCCTCTTGACCCTAAAAGTCCTGGCCCCTGTTTTTAAAAAAAAGCAAACTTTAAGATATAAAACCAAACCACCAATTAGGGCTGGATCGAGAACAGTTTCCAGTTCTTTGGTGAGAGACCAATAAAACGGTGTGCTGCTACCTGCCAGTACATCACTGTTAACCATGGATGAGATAAACTGGACTGTGACACCCTGAAAAGACTGATTGCTTTTGTAAGCCTTGTGCCAATGGCGTCTGTGGCAAGAAGGGCTGGGTTACCTTTTCAAGGGGTTGACACAACTAAACATACTGGCTTGAACCCCCACCCAGAAATCTGGGACACTAAATTTTACTGGGCAGCCTGGTAGGCTGTCACTTTTCCCCACTTGCAAGCATGACAGCTAGGTTATGAACAAAGGAGCTTTATTAAAAGGTAAGCATTAACAAAGTATTAACAGAAAGGAGCATCTGGTACTGATGAAATTCCCACACATAAATCCCACCCTCAGAGCAAGAGTCGGGTGTCACAGCAAAGAGTCACAGTTCTGTGTTTCCAAACCCCTTCACCCCACTCATGGTTCTTTTGGGGGATGTTCAGTTCACAGAACCCTGGTTGTCGCACGCAGGCTGCCACTGTTCTCCATCACCAGCATGCTCAGGCACGCCTCAGCAGTCTTTGCCTCAACCTGGCCCTGGGAGACTGTTCCCCATCAGCTGCTGCAGCTCCCTGGTGCAGTTTTCAGCCCCTGGGAGCCTGCCTCCTGATCCAGCAAGTAAGTTCAGCAAGGAGCTAGATGAGAGGGGCTTACCAGGTTCAGCTGTCACACACAGACTGTTCTCTCTCCAGTCATCCCACCTTGGTTTCTTTTTCTAGTGTCATCTTCTGGAGACCGTGGGAGCCTGTCTCTTAGCCAGCCAGAGATTTTAGCTAAGAGCTGGGTCAGAGGGACTCCCTGGACACTAACTGGTCTGGTGTTCTCCAATATCAGTACTCCAGAGAGCCTTGGAGACCTCACAATGAAGAGCAACACTGTCAGAGTACACCGAGCATCTCCAGTGGCTTGCTAGCACTAGCCCAGCATCTTGAGGGGCACTATTTCTGACAGCTTGGTAGGTTGTGGTGGCCCCAACCCAGCCCCAAAGCTTTGTCCAGATTATTATGGTCCAAAACCATTGTTGCTCTGGTGGTGTGTGGAACTAATTCCCTACTATCCAAGGGGCCCCCCAAATTGTCCTCTGTGGTCTCCCATCATGCATCTGGCAGTGCATTGCCAGGCAGGCAGGCATGTAAATGGCATACACTCAGGGGGGCACACCCATGGAGCAGATTGCTTTCAATGACAATGGCCTTCCACAAACTCCCAAAGAGAACAGGCTGAGGGAGTTTTCCCTTTCAGTGGGTTGTTCCAAAGTCCTGGGCTACACTTTCAATTTCAGTTTTTTCTTTTGCTTTCAGTTTTCACAATAGGCACTCAATAAAGTATGCGATTTGCTCAAACTCAGCATTCTGTGGGCACAGCCCCCCGATTCCAGCTAGGCACTCTCCCAGGTACAAGAAGAGTCCACGTTCATAGTCAAAGTCTGTGGAAAGTTTGCATTTCCAGAAGGTAGTCTGAGGGAGTGGGCAAGGGTACCATGTCCAGTGATAGACTAAGGGCACTTTTAAACGATCCTGCTCACAAGCGGGATCGTTCATTCTGCCGCATCTTCCCTCCCCCCACCCCCCGGCCTTCCTCTCTACGATGTGTCTGATGTTCAGAAGAGCATCAGACATGGTGTAGAGAGTATGTGCGCATGTGTGTCCTTCTGTGCATGCGCACTCTGCCAGGAAACCCGGAAGTGCGGGTTAAAGCCGGCACATTGGTGATCCGCCTTGAAGGGGGTAGGATTGCTGGGCTGGCTTGACGTGGGGGAGATGCGGCTGCACTCTGCGTCGGGCTTTTAAATGGATGGTGTCAATGGCGGCTGTTAAAGGGCTCAGCTGCCATTTCCGTCTCGTTTAAAAGCGTCCTAAGGGCTGGAGAAGGAGTCAAGTCAAGTTAGTTTATAGTTTGGCCAGAGGCTGTAACAAAATACATGTATATCACAAGATTTACCATAGACAACATGGACAACATGATACATAAAATAATAATAAAATTTAATATCTTTAACATTAAAAAAAAGAAAAGAAAAAAAGGAATAAGAAAAAGAATTAAGGAGTCTTATACTTAGGCACCATTAAAAATCACACAGAATACAAAAGACAAACATAGTTAATGGACAAGAACAAGGGGCTATATACTAGCCTTGGTACAATATTCTAAAACCAATTTAAAAATTCCAAATTTTGCAAAGATTAATATAATAATTAAACTAAATAAAAAAACTAGGCACTCCTATTTAACCAGGGAATTGTATAGGGGAAGGGAAAGACTCAACCTGAGCCCAGAGGAACCACTACCTAGCGCAGACTGTCAAGCCTAATTTGCGTGGCAGCTTCACAGAAAGCAGCTACACTCCTCGTGATCCCAGAATTGATCGGACTGAGAAGCTTTACAAGCAGCAACTCAGGAGAATTTATATGATCGGCTATAACAAAACTCAAAAATTTCCTTCTGGGAACATCATACGCAGAACACACAAAAATAACATATGTAGCAGTCTCCAAAACTGGGAAAGAACAGAGAGGGCAGAACCTCTCCTCTCTTGGGACATTCATGTACCACCCCTCCAGGAGGGCTGAAACAAATACGTTAAAATGAAATTTGGTAAAGGCGCTTCTACGGCGAAAATCTGACCAAGTATCATAGTAACACTCGCATCTACTAGAAGGGCCGATTCTAATATAATGGGGGGCAACCTTTTGAGCCGACAACAAGCAGGATTTGAGTTGGAGTTCTTGGTCCAAAATTCTCCTTTTGATCAGGGACACAGCACCATTCAAGCCAAGTGGGAATAAAACTTCTCTAGAGAACCCCAACTTGGCAACTTCCAGGACCACCTGGAAATCCCACTGCAGGAGTAACCCCCTCTTTGCTGTCAAAGAGAGAAGAGACTCTTTTTGGGTTGGAAATAAAAATATTTTAAACCAATATTTAATAAGACACAGTAACGCGCTGGATTTAAGAGGGGAGCATGCCATCTCGTGCCGCAATAGTGCCTGAGGTGTCCCCTTAGGGACCCCTAGAATGGAGCTCAAGAATCCGTTCTGAACCACCTCCAAACTATCCAAAAAGCTTCCACCCCAAACTGGGAAAGCATATAGACTTTGACTGAGCACTTTTGCTTTAAAGAGACGGAGTGCAGAAGAAACTATCTTGCCCCCGTCCTTAAAGTAAAAGGTTGAATGGCTGCTGAAGTCCTCCGTGCCAAACTCAGCGTGGCCTCAAAATGTTGATTCCAACTAAGGGAAGATGAAAAAATGACCCCCAGATACTTGAAAGACTTCACCTGATCAATTGGATTTTCGCCTATAAACCAACGGTGTGGGGTACGAGCTCCACACGAGCCCACAACTAATACCATAGTTTTTGAATAGTTGATGGTGAGATTTTCAGAACTGCAATAATCCTTAAACAGGTGCGTGGCCCTTCGCAGACCAACAGAAGTTTGAGCGATCAAAACCGTGTCGTGTGCATATAATAGTGCGGGAATTTTCCTGTCTCCAATTTTAGGATCATGCATGTCCCGACTATTCAAAAAAGAAACAACATCATTAAGATAATAATTAAACAAGGTGGGGGCCAGAATGCATCCCTGTCTGACTCCTCCACAGACGGGGACCATTCCCGTTGGTTGTCGATGATGGTCATATCTGATCTGAAGTGAATTATTGGTATGTAACTTAATTAGTAAAAAAGGTAAACAGGGGTCAAGTTTGGAGGAGCTGAGTTTGGCCCACAGGCAGCTGGAGAAGGAGAACAGGCCAGGAGGAATCCAGGTGAACAGGCAGGAATCCAGGAGCTGGGACAAACACAGGTGCAGAGGCTGAAGTGGGACACAGGGTGCAGGCGCCGCGCAGGGCCAGGAATGCAGAAGCTGAAGCAAGGATTACACAGGACTGAAGGTGGATGTGGGAGCAGAGGCCGGAGGTGGAGCCAGAGCAGGAGATCCAAGGCAAGCCAACAGATGGCAAGTCAGTGACTGCCTCTCCTTAATATAGGGAAGAGGAAGTCTGAGAAGCTTCCTGCTCCTCCTCCTTTTGTCCCAGGGTGACTCCTTATTGGTCAAGGCTGAAGCACACAAAGTGGTGCCAGTGCTACCTGTGGGATGGTGCTATCCCGGCTGGTGGATAGTGTCCCTGCATCTGGTACTAACTGAGAACCACTAGCTTTCTAGTGGGTGGATGGCATCCCTGTATCTGGCACTAAATGAGAACCAGTGCCACTCTGTTTCGTGGATGGCTCCCCAGCATCCTGTTGGAGTCCAAACCCAACCCACAACTTGCTGCTCACAGTGGCAAAAGCTGTGGGTGACAATAGCAAAAAGTTATTTCCAGCCACCAAGTGCTAGCTGGTATAAACCCAGGTATGAACCTCTGTGGGTGGGCAGGGATAGCAGGTGCTGGAACGTCTCCTGGGGTCATAGCCTGGAAGAAACAAACAGTTGCTGCAGCTGCTTCTTCCCATGGTTCACCACAGCTGTGAGATGGGGGCAGGATACAGAGAAGGGAACATTAGGGGGTGGAGCGCATCATGGTAGAACGTCTGCCCGTGTATTAGCTTTGTTATGTAAATATGGACTTTATTTTGTATTTCATATTCTTCTATGATACTCTTCAGCCTCTGGGGATTGGGCATGGTAAAAATCTAAAAAAATATATTTTGTAAGCCACCCTGAACCTTCTTTTAAATAAAGGTGGAATACAAATTGATAATTTCTCCCAATACATTTTACCCATGTTTCTTCATGAGGCAGCTTGATATTTGTTCTGTGCAGATTTGTTCTGTTCTGTTCAGAACAGACACCGTTCTGATCTTTGGAATTAATTTTACAGCTTCTCTAAGGCTGTTTTCAATCACCTTACATCTTAAAAATACTCTCCTGGATGATGCTTCTCTCTGGTAAATGAAATCTTTCTGGTCCTAGGAAGCCACACTCTTTTTCCCCTTAAGTTCTCTACCTACAAAGGACTTGAATATGCAACCTCCTCATGGAGGACAGAGTAACTGGTGATGTTCTCTTGTCGGGGACAAAGACAATTACAGTCAACCCAAACTCTGCCAGAATTTTGTGTATGCTGTTTGTTTGAATAAAAATGTCAAAATGTGTGAAACGCATTGGTGTAGATGAACAAGGCAACTTTTGATGGAAGAAAAAATTAGTTATATTATTTATGAAGGGCCCCGTGGAGTCTTCCCTGCTTCTGGCAGTTTTGTAATCATCTTCTCTTTTTTTTGCTGAAGTTCTATTGTTTGTGGCTTCATTTATTTATAGACGAGTTTTCAGAAAGAAAAGGCAATTGTGGTTAGTGAGCTGGTCCCTGGGTGAGGCTTGCTTGCTTAGCTTGTTTGTTCAAATCTAAAAACCCAATATTAATGCAAATTGTAAGGTGAGCAATCAAACCCACAGCAGTCAAGTTAGAGCATTTGTAGCAACCTTAGGTATCTGTGTTTCTTTGTACTGATGCATAACAATAAGGACACAGGTTCATATTGGGTGAACACAAATTTCACTACGTTACAGCAAGCTCTGTTTGTTTGCACTAGTGATAAGCAGTGAATTTGGTCTATCATTGTTTAATGGGATAGCACAGATTATGCATTCATCAAAAGCTATTAATAAGTACTGTGTGGCCTAACTGAGCCTTACGGGAAGGGCCAGGTATAAATTAGAATAAATAAATAACACTGCTCCTTGCTCTGAACATTGACTCTCTCTACTCCATTGGAGCCATGACTAAACTCTATTGCCATTGATGAGCCCTGAATAGAGCTAAAACGGGCACTAAATTTATTTATTTATTTATTTAAAAAATTGTATGCCCCGCCCCTCCTGCCAGGCAGCCCAGAGCGCCTAACAAATCAGTTAATAAAATACAATAAAAATACAATAATATATATAAAACATTCAATAAAAACAACGATAAAAATGGAGAGAAAAAACCCACAACCCCCACCATCCCATCCACCCTCACCCTTCTCCTCGCCAAACACCTGACAGAACAGCCAGGTCTTACAATTCCTATGGAAACCTGGGAGGTCTGGAGCCAGATGGGCCTCCATGGGGAGGGAGTATCACAGGTGTAGTGTGGCCACTGAGAACGCCCTGTCCTGCATGGCCCCCGGGAAATCCGGGGGACCTCCAACAGGGTGCCCCCAGATGACCGCAGGGGCCAGTCCAGAACCCGGGGAGTGAGACGATCTCGCAAATAGGCAGGACCCAGACCGTGTGAGGCTTTATAGGTCAAAACCTATAGTATTTAGTATCTGCAGGTAATATCCTTTTTTTGGGTATTGCATATGGTACCTGATGGGTTACCTGGGTACCGATTGGGTACCCAAATACCAGAAAAAATTGGGTACATTAGGTACTGATGTTTTGATTTGCCGATTCCCAATCCGTATATTGAGTTGAAAAACAAAATAATTGGCATGGGATTTTTTTTGGTTTTTTTAAAAAAGAGGTAAGAAGTAATTTCCTGGGAATGGAAGTTGACTTTCCGGGACAGGAAAGTTTATTTTCTGGTATGGAAATCGATAAATGTTTTAAGAAGAAACATTGGGAAGGTGTGTGTGTGTGTGTGTGTGTGAAAATTGGACCAACTTCTGTTGGCAAGCAGAGAGCTGGACAGTAGCGTCTAATGAGGCTGAAGAGCAAGCTTGGAGCTAAAAATGGCCTTTATAAACTGGTTATCAGCTGCTCTATGGTGCTGACCACAGTAGACGTATTTTCATTTTAAAATCTACCAGATTTTAGGGTACTGAGAGAGGACCTAGGCCAAAAATTATTTCAGTTGCTTACTATTTTGGTTACCCACCTGACATCATTTTCCATACACCAGATCATACCCTTTTAGACTTCAGTGATGAGACCCATCATCTGTGGAATACCAAATCTTGCCACTAGAAAATACAAAGGGCATCCAGAGCTGCTGTAAAATTTGACTCCTAGACTGATCAATGGATTATCACATCTTTCCCTTTGTCCAAGGTATAGAACAACTGTGATTAGACTCTTCTACTTCAGAAAGACAGAAAGTGAGTAGGGTGTAGAGAAGAGCACCTCTGGAGGGCACAGAGGATGGATGGTCCATTGGTTTGAGTGCTCACTTGGGATTTGGGAGATTTAGGTTCAATACTCTGTTCCTTCCATAGATTTCCTGTTTGACCTTTGGCTATTTACTTAACCTCTCTACACCTCTGTTCCCCTTCTGTATTGTGTGCGGAGTACCTCCCTGCCTCATTGGGATGATGTGAGGATAAACCTGTTAAGGAGCAGGAGGCATTCAGATGCTGTAGGAATATGAGTATGTAGTATGGCACCTGACTAAGCAGGGCCACCCTCCTGTTTTCTTCATTCAGCAGATTCCAGATTCTTTGCATTTAACCAGTGGAGAAACACATTACCAAATAACATTCACTTTCAAGCTGTGGCCCCTCTTGGGCCTTTCTCTGAGGCAAGCTACCTCTTTGAGCTCCCAATTCCTTCCCTTCAATCCTGGGCTTCTTGCCTCTAGCTCACCCTGACTTGTGACTTCTTAGCCTAGCCAGCTCCTTTCTTGATCCCTGCTTAGCGGTCTGCCCAGCTGAATTTGCAGTTTAGCTTTATAAAGGCTACTGCTCCATCCTGTTCATGAGGAGCCAATTGAATTAATTTAGTACTGTAGCTCAGTAATGACCTGATTCCACAGGGATGTACACACACAAGCCTGTCAGAGTCACATGTGCCTGCCTCAGACAGATAGCCGGTGTGGTTATTGGCTACTCCCTTAGAAGAGAAATTCCAAGCACATTGAGGAAAAGGGCTATCCTACTGTCATCTGGCAGGGGGTGGTTATGGTGGGCTAAGTGGGTGGTCAGGATCTATTGGGATGAGCAGCTTAAATTTGTTAAAGCTTCAGTTAAGTATCTGCACATCTGGATATTTGTACTAGGTTTTGCTGTGTGTAGAGAGAAAAGAAAGACTCCAATAAAGTGGAAGAATAACTTTTGGATCAGAAAATTGATGGCCCCTTTCATTTTGATTATGTCTTAGTATCTGTCATTTCCAAGTTAGGCAATCAGAATTCAAAATGAGTGTGCAGTCTGGCAATAACTTTCAGATTCAACCCTTTCCTGTGTCAGGAACATTTCTGCAGCAACTCTTGTTTGTGTATAGCAGAGGACTTCTTCCTAAAATCTGTCTTATTCTGATCCTTAGTCCTTGTTCATTCAAAGTCACTGTGCTGACAAACACATTCAAGTCAATCAGCTGAAATTAAGGCAAATAGTTCGGGGACCCTAGAGAGAACAAACAGTTCAAACGTCAGTTAGAAGCTAATTGACATAGAGTGCAGTAAATTGACTAGTCCTGGATGAGGATGATTGGTTTTCAAGACTCTTTTCCTCTCTAGTGGAAGATGGAGATACTGTAGGGCAAGATGCTCCCCACCAACTACCCATCCACCTCCCACCCGCTATACATGTTACAGGGCACCCAGAGGGCAACACTGCAGCCCTGCAACATGTATAATGGGCGGGTGGTGGATGGGTAGTGGGGTGGAGAGTGTCTTGTCTGAAAACGCCAGTGATACAGCAAACCTTGCTTTCACCATAGCACAATTGTTTCTGATGTAACGATGCCCTATGCTGCCATGTGACTCTGGCAAAAAGGAGAAAGATGGTGTGTGGACATTAGCTGTGTGGCTTGCTGTAAGCATCACAAAATTTTGAGACGAACCAGCTTCCAGACATCTCCAGAGTTCAATGAGATAAGAGATACCGCTGTTAGTTCTGGTCCTTCATACATGAGGTGCGGTTCTTTCTAGGATAAGTTATTAGCCTATGAAAATATTGGGTGATTTCAGACGTGACGAGATCACGCTGAACCACGGTGAACCATGGTGAACCCCGCGGTGGGGCCAAGGCGGCGTGAACGTCTGTTCGGCAGCCGCCAGATGTTCACCACGCTGAACACCCGCGCGGGGCCAATTTCAACCACGCTTCCCGGGCTACCCGAACCAATTCCCGTGGAC
>QEPC01012556.1:1627757-1645770 GCA_003113815.1 Sphenodon punctatus
GTGGCATGCCAGACACATCTCTATGGCCACTGGAAGGGTGAGCTGGTGGACAGGGTCCAGCAGGCAGAGCGGGCTATGCAGCAGGATGCCCCTGGGGATGGTGGGAGTGGGAGCAGCCACCCCTTTCAGCCATCTGGGTCGATCTCTGCCCCCAGCCCTAGCAGTAGCAGCACCAGCACCCCTATTGGAAGCAGCAGGAGAAGCAGCTCGTCCTATGTGCAGGTCATTTTGGGGAGCATGGAGCTGTGCACAATAGGGCAAACAGTGTGGCTGAGGGAAGTGGGGCAGGTGGTGCCCAAGCAAAGCTACCAGAGGGAGTACGACGATGCCTCAGCAGCCGTGGAGACCTACCTGGAGGAGGAGCCATGCATTGAGCCTAGCAGCGATCCCTTGGCCTACTGGGCCAGCAAGGCCAACATGTGGCCGGCCCTGTTGAAAGTTGGCATGGGTATACTGTCCTGCCCACCAACCAGTGTCCCCAGCGAGCGGGTGTTCTCTATGGTGGGGGACATTTACTCCCCGCACCACCTGAGACTGGGGGACAAGTTGGTGGCGCAGTTGTTGTTCATCAAGGTGAACCTTCTGCTGCTGGGATTCCCCAAGCTGCCCCTGGACAAGGATTGATGGTGCAGTGGCACACGTCATCCCATGTCAGGGACAGTCTTCTGGGACAGGGCTCCGCTGGGATGGCCTCTGCCAGAGACCCTGGAAGAGTTGGATTTGGACCCGAATTTGAAACCCCTGCTGCCATGTCAGGTTGTGACAATACTGGGCTAAGATGGATCATTGCTCTGACTCTGTTAGGAAGTTTAGTTTAGTTTAGGTTCCCCAGGTTTCCCGGGTGTCGACCATGAGGAAGGCGTTCTCGGTGGCTGGTCTGCAGCTGTGGAACTCCCTCCCATTGGAGGTTCACCTGGCCGTAGACCTCCCCTCTTTCTGTAGACAATGTAAGACCCGGCTGTTCCTCTGAGTCTTCACCGAGGGAGTTGGGATCGGTTGGGTTAACGTTGGTTTTTATTGGTTTTATTGTTGGGTTATTCTAAATGTTAAATTTTATAATATTATTTGCTTTAAAATGTAGTTAGCCACCCCAAGATGCTGTGCAGGAGAGGGCGGCATAAAAATACAAAAATAAACAAATAAATAAATATTATTAATAAGAGTACAACTAAAACAATTCAAGTAATAGAAATTGGCTGTACCAGCTTTTGGCCTGCCCAACCAATGTGTGGAGGTCTGATAATAAACAAAGGAAAACTCCCAACCTTCTCCAGTACAGGTGAGAACCGTAAAGTATGTGTCTCAAAATATATGGAAGTTGAGGAGGTCTGGTTGTGTTGTGGATGAAGTGCTGTATGTGAGAAGCAAGAAGTGACTGCAGGTTTTCTTGAAATGTATGTGTGGAGAAACCCTCCTGGCTAGATCGTCCCTTAGGTTCCTCCCTGGCCCAAGGCAAGGGACTCTGCCAGACCATATAAGGATATGTGCTCACCTTAGCCCATTTGACTGACCACACCTTACATACCTTACCAAAGAAGGAAGCCTAGGTGAGATAACCTAACTGATTGGTCACCTGGGGCTGTGAGCCAATAGCTGAGACACTAGTGTTGCCCTTTAAAAAGAAGGCTAGTAAATTTCCAGAGACCCAGACCTCATGACCAGCACCCGGCAGCTGTGCTGGACTAACTTGCAACACCTAGCTTTCTCCATCCAGCTGGGAAAGAACTGAACCCTACATAGCTAAGACATTCATGCTTGCTATGCAGAGAAGATACTGTGAGTAATTCCTTCTATGCAGAGAAGCAGGGTTAAGGACCATTTAGGCTTAGACACGCTCTAAATGGGTTACCATACTTGCTCATAGTTGCCTGTAGTTGCTCATGAGTTCAATGCCTTTTTCCTACCTTTTTGTATCCTTGTAATTTGGTTAACTTAGCTAGTAAAAACTATAAATCTTGTTTTCTCTAATCAAGAGTGCCTGGTGTGTGTGCTGTGACCCCAAACGCTTCCCAAGTTCAGCTTATGCTGGGAAAGCAATCTCTAATAAGGAGCAGGGTTTGGGCTTCCAGAGCAGCCCTTAACCCCGGAAGTTCGTAGCTCTGGTGGTGGCAGCAAAACTCGAGTGTTATGGTGATGGGAACGCAGTGAGGGAGGGGCCTAGGAGTAGAGCACCCCCCCCTACTGGACCCATTACACCACAGTATGTATGCGAGCATGAGTCTATGGGTGTGTGGCAGGGCTAGGCAACAAGATGGCACCTGTCAGGAGATAAAACCCAAGATGGCCACCAACAGGAAGTGGAAGTTGGTGGGTGGGGCTTGCAATATAAAGCAGAGACAGCCAGGAGGAAGAGGGCAGTCTGCTCTGGACTGTGAGAGGGAGAACACCTCTTCAGTCTGTTCCTGACCAGAGAGGAGGATACATCTCCTGAGAGGATGCCTGGAGGTTCCTGAAGGAAGGAGACGTGAACCGGAATGAGAAGAGCCTGGGAGTGAGTTGATCGTAACTAGCCAGTGGACTGTGTGGGTCTAGGTTACCTTTGATATACTTGTGTGCTGGATTTAGAGACTGGCCAGAGGCTTAGTGCCGGGCCTGGATTGTATAAATAAACTGGTATAGAGCTGGAACCAGAGTGAAACTCTTCCTTGGGCCTAATCCTACAAGCACTCACCTACGGTAAAGTGGGGATCTGCTACAGGGTGAACCCACACATAACATCAAACCCAATTTTAACTACTTGATCTGGATTTAGATATGAGCATGGCTGCACTTTCGTCCCCGGTTTATCCCCAGGTTTGACTTCCGCTTTCAATCCAATCCTCCAAAGTGGGGAGAATATAACATCTGATTTTGTTACATGTTATTATTATTATTATTAAACATTTATAAAGCGCCAGTTGCAACCTGGCGCTGTACAGAACATACAATCAGATGCGGTCCCTGCCTGTGGCTTACAATCTAAAAGACAAGGAGGGGGAGACAAGGAGAGGGGACAGCGGGAGAGACATGGGAGAAGACAAACAAACATTCAGGCGGATGCGAAGTCTCAGGTGCGTGTACTTGGCTTGGTTACAAGGTGGTCGGTAGCAGCAGTCAGCAGAGGAGGGCTGACAGTAAGAGCAAGGGGAAAGACTAGAGGGCATTGGGAAAGGCAGCATGGAAAAGGTGGGTCTTGAGGAGGGATTTGAAGGAGCGGAGGGAGGAGGCAAGGCGGATGTCGGCAGGGAGGGAGTTCCAGGCATGCGGGGCAGCGAGGGAGAAGGGACGAAGGCGGTTGGGCGAGCAGGAGAAACGAGGGAGAGCGAGGGAGGGGACAGAGGAAGAGCGGAGAGCGCGCGCAGGAGTGCGTAGGGCGATTAGGTCCGAGAGGTAAGGGGGAGCTTGGTCATGGAGCGATTTGAACGTGAAAACCAGGAGTTTGAACAGGATACGTTCAGGAAGGGGGAGCCAGTGAAGGGAGAGGAGGAGAGGCGTTACATGGTCGAAGCGACGGGCAGAGTGAATGATCTTGGCGGCAGAGTTTTGGATCGCAACAAGGGGGGACAGGTGGGAGCGAGGGAGGCCAGCAAGGAGGAGGTTGCAGTAGTCGAGGCGAGAGATAACCATGGCATGAACAAGGATTTTGGCCGAGGAGATAGATAGAAAGGGGCGTATGCGGGCAATGTTGAGGAGAGCGAATCGGCAGGATTTGGCCACAGAGTCAATGTAAGGTTTAAAGGAGAGGTGTGTGTCATAATCTCAGTTTTCTTAGTCCTCTGAGGTTCATAGAGAATAAAATAAAATCAAGCAATTCAAAATGGTAACAAACAAGTTGAAGTGAAATGACACACAGGAAGTGTGTGGATGTGGGAGGGTTGAATCCCACTTTGCATGATGGGATATCTTCCGGGTGAGTGTCCCAACCCCAGATTATGCAAATTACTAAAAAAAACTTATTACCATGTGTGTGCACACATGGTAATCGATGCAAAAGTGGGGATTGGAAATCAGATTTTTAAACTCACAAACTCGGATTTTATGTTATGTGTAAGTTCACCCTATGTGTGTGAAGACATATGTGGTGAATGAATGAATGAATGAATATTTATTTGAAATGCTTGACCATAGGTCTTGGCATATACACAGACAAGTAAATAAATAGAAATATAACAGAATAAGTAAATAATACAGAAGTGAAAATGCAAAAATAAACAATCCTCCTGTGGAATCCATACAACTAAAAGGACAACAAAATAAACCGACCTATTCCGGGCCCCATTCCTTAAGATATTGACATATGTTGTGTGAGAGGAGAATCTGTCTAGGCATGACCCAGTTCAGACTAGATCTCTTTGGTGTGTTGGTGTGGGTGTCAGAGCGTCCCCTACCTGGACCTTTCCTGGTTCAGACAGATTGTTTCCTGCCTGTGCGCGTGTGCGTTTGCCCCATCTGGGAATGAGAGACTAAATATATCTCGACTTTCCTGCCAAAACTAGGCACAAAAATAGCACACAAGACTATGAAACCCTCCCCGCCAACAGCACTCTGCTGAGCCAAACCTGGTCCCAGCATAGGGAGATAAGGCACAGCAGTGAACTATTTTCTTAATCAGCCAATCCAGGTGCCCAAGAATGCCGAATTCAGGACAATTTTTTGATTCACTCTCCCCCATAGACAAACTCTTATAGCCTAATTTTAACTGTTGGAAAAGTTGCTGTAATGATTCCAATAAAACTTTCAGAGACTCACAGAACTGGAGAGTTGAAAGGGACTTCAGGGGTCATCTACCTAAAGCATCACCCACAAATGTCATCACATTATTTTCTTGAAGGACTTCATATTTTAATGGATAGAGCAACATTTAAATGCTGATCTAAACATATCAATTGGCTCCAATTTTGAACAAAACCTAGAGAAACAAACCCTTTACTTTTTAACAAACAAAAAACACTCCACACACAGTGGTAATAAATAAATAAATCTCAGACATCTTGTGCCCAAACTGAGTATTAGTCAGCAAGAATTTTTAGTGTGGGCCAGGCCTTGATACGGAAGCTATTCTCCAGGCCAACCTTCCCTCTCAGTCCAACAGTCACATAGGGTAAAAATACATGTGATGGCAGTACACCAACATCACAACCCGCCCTGGGGTGGAAAATCTCAGTCAACTTGGTCTGGGTCAGGTCGGGGCACCAGACACGCATGACCATGGCTGAGGAGCTGATCTGCTGGCCATATGGCTGGGAGCACAACCAACATGTGGACGGACTGCCCTGCCCATGCTGTGCTCCCGGTGCCCTGCCCCTCACCATGACAGGCAGCCATGGCGACCAATGAGGCACAGCCATGTCTGCCAGCCATGGCAACGCCTGGCCCAGGCTGAGAAAGTCACGATTGCACAGATGTGCTTGGTCACTTTAGCCTGCTCTGGCCCACTTTGGCCCAGTCAGGAGGGCCTTAGCCCAGGCTGTGTCCTCAGAGGTTGTCCAAATGCCACAGCTCGGGCTACCCCCAAAACCGCCTAGGGCAGTTCCCAGGCCAACATCTGGTGATGTGCAGTTCCACATGCCACCGGCTCCCAGGCCAAAGCAGGCCCAAAGCATATCTGTTTTTACTTATTGGCTGTCCCCATGCCCAGTGGGCTGCCACTAGGCATAGGGGGACGGGGGTTTGGGGGCGAGATGGTATATAAATAATATAAATAAATATTTACTACACATCTTGACATATGCTTTAAGGGCCCTGGTAATGCCCATCTGACTTAAAAATCCATTGCTGGAGTCAAGTCTACCATCTGTCTTAGAATCACTTGTAATTATAAAAGATTTCAAATCGGTTATCAGCTACTTCCTTTTTTAGCTGTTATACAGAGCTTAAACTGCTCCATCTGGACAGCTTCTAGGTGGAAACAATTTAAATACCAGTGACCAAACTTATCCCATCTTATTACTTGAAATTTGTTGCATTTCAATTGTATTACAATAGTTACTTGAACAACAATAGAACTCTCACAGATGATGTGATGCTGTGATCTAGTCACTAATAGGCCTTATCCTGTTAGTGAACTCCACTGCTACATACAAAAAGCCCAGTCAGCATCATTCTACCCTTCCAGCACAGAATTGTTCTAAATGTCTGTGCTTAGCTTAATAACTTTTTTATTTACAAAAGGTTCAGTTGCAAAATACATGTCTGCTGTTACTTTGGTATTAACTGTGTAAACAATCTGAAGTTCATAGCATTGTTCAGGAGGTTACATGCTCTAAAAATGTTTTTCTTGAACAGAAGGGGACAAGGATTGCGGCATGGAATATAACCTGAAGGGGGTGGCATGAGATAGGGGCTCAGTTAACAAGTCATTTCCAAAATGGTGGTGGCCAAAATTCTCATTGGTGCTTCAGCCACCAACTGAAGTTCATGTTACAGAAGTGGGCAAGCTGGTACCATTTTGGAAATCTCGCACTGAGAGGCTCATAGCTAGGAGGGGTTGTGGGAGCAGTGGCAGAGGTGTGGGATAGCAAGGGGAGAGAGAAGGAAGGCACAAGGGGGAAGGGGACAGGGTGGTACAGGGGAAGATGGGGGGACGTATAGGGACATCTTGTGGGGGTGGGAGCATCAAATACCGTACATAGTAGGAAGCAGGGTAAATCTAAGCAAAATTGCGAATCACTGATATAATTTTCCAACTCTTATTTTTTTATGTTAGCAACATAAAAATGTTGTGCTAACAATAAGATTTTGTAACCTATTTCCACCTTAATTAGTTTCAGTAGTTTAAATAGGAATCAAACCCTTGAAAAAAGTCAATGAACAAAATAATGGCATACACAAGGGGGTATTGACAAATGCAAAGTAATACACACTGGAGTGAACAATATGAATTCCTCACCCATATTATTAGGTTCTCAATGAATTCTATCAACTCAGGCGAATGACTAGGATGTTGCTCTGGGGAGCTCAATGGAGAGCTATGCTCAGTATGCAACACCAGTCTAGAAAGCACGCAAAGGAAGTGTATGTAAAGAGCAGGATGGAGAAGGGCATGAAAAAGACTATAATGTCAGCATATGTCAAGGGAATTACTTCATACAGGTTATGACACTGCTCATCCCATTTTTAATGGATTTTTTAAATGATTCTGCAGAAAAGGGGGGCTTCAGAAAGGAGTTGGAACAACTGAGGGAAAGGAGATGTTCTCGTGTAAAGAGAGACTATGGGTGATTTCAGACGTTACGCCACCACGGTGAACCATGGTGAATCCCCCTGTGGGGACCCTGGTGGCGTAACGTCTGTTGGGCCGAAAAGTGATTCCCGCCAGATGTTCACCCATGGCGGGAATCGCTTTGACCATGCTTTTGGAGGTCCGGGCGGCCGGAGCTCCAAAAGCGTGGTCAAAGCGATTCCCGCCGGGGGTGAACATCCGGTGGGAATCACTTTTCGGCCCAACAGACATTACGCCACCACAGTCAACCTCAGCGGAATTCACCGTGGTTCACCGTGGTAATGTCACATCTGCTCCCAGACCATGGCCCAGAATCGGTGGCCGTGCCCGCTGCCGAATCTGGTCCGTGGTCAATACCGGGGGGGGAGGCAGGCGCTGCGGCCGCATTGGCCACTGTGGCCACATTGGCCGCTGTGCCCACCCATCTCCCAGAGAGCAGGCGGCCTCGGGAGTGTGTGTGGGGGGGGCCTGTGTGGCCTCACGTTGCGCCACGCAGCCCCACCCAATCCCCATCCAGAATCAGACATACGCGATTCCGTACCAGGGCCAGTAGGTGCCCTGGCACATCTGAAAACACCCTATAGGTAATTTCAGATGTTACGAGATCACAGTCAACCACAGTGAACCACACTCAATCCCCCAGCATGGCCAATGAGCCCTGAACATCTGTTTGGTGGCATCCAGATGTTCACCACAGTCAATCACCAGTAGGGGCCAAGGCCAACCATGGTTCTGGAGCTTGAGATGGGAGCAGGTTCAGAACCATGGTCAATGCAATCCCCAACTGGGAAACAGCCAAAATTGATGTCTGAACACCAACCATCAGGTGCGATCACACAGAACGATCCCATGTTCTGGCGAATGCACGCAGCGTCGCTGCCAGGCAACGGCCAACAAACGGAACAAGGAGGGATATTTAAAGGCCACACTGCAGTAGGGGAATGAGGTGGCGAGACAGGAAGAGAGAGTGGAGAGACAGGACAGTGATGGAGCGCGAGGAGCACCAGCAGCAGGAGCCAGAGCAACATGGCCCACAGGGGGATACTGAACAGGGGACAGAGCCCCCCCACAAATGGGTAAGGAGACCACAATGGGATGGACGGGGGGGCGGGGTGCAAGGGTAGCGGACAGCCATGGAGGGAGGGTGGGGGCAGGAACGGCACAGTCACAGCACTCAACACCCCATGTCCACCCAACAGACCAGGAAATGTGCCCGAGCCCCGCAACCCCCACAGGACACCAGCAGGGAGGAGGCAGAGGAGGAGGAGGAGGCAGCAGCACAGGAGCCGGAGGGCCCAGCACAGAGACAGAGGTACCAGAGAGGGGGACAGTGGGGAGTCCAGGAGACCCGGGACTTCATCAGGATCTGGGGGTCCCTGAAAAACCAGGTGAAGCTCACAGTAAACAAGTGAAATGAGCACTTGTTCGACCTGATAGTGAGGAACATGGGGGAGGCTGGATACCAGAGGTTAGCAGCACAGTGCTGGTCCAAGGCCAAGGAGCTCAAGAGGGACTACAAGCACATAAAGAACAATAACCAGAGGTCTGGTTACGCAGCACGGACCATGCCCTATTATGATGCCCGAGACAGGATCCTCCACATGAAAGGATCCATCGTGGCCCCTTGGCTGGTAGGGAGTGCCGTGGCACAGGGACAGACATGGGAGGACATCCCACCCCCCATGGCAGCACCGGGTGCACCCACAGACACCACTGGACCTGCACCCCAAGAGGAATTGCCAGGGACCTTGGGGACCAGTAGGCCCCTGTCATGGTCAGGCATGGGGAGTCCACTACCGCACTCGGGGTTGGGCTACGACGATGACATGCTGGTCACCCTGAGCCAGTGGATGCGTGGGGAGCACCCCAAGCAGAGTCCTATCAAGCAGCCAGCCATGGAGGGCTCGGAGTTGGACATAGGAGGTAGACACAGGGCGTGGAAAGCACAAGGACCTGCACAGACCCAGCAAGGGAGCAGAGGGGGTACAACAGGCAAGGAACTATACCAGCCAACCCCCCTCCCCCTTCCTTATCGCAGGAGCGACCGAGGGAGGGGAGAAGGCAACAGAGGGGAAACGGGCACCGGGAGCAGTGGAACATGTGGCGGAAGGTAAACGGAAGGTACGGAGCCATCGGAGGGCAGGAGGGGGATGGGGGTGGGTGGGACATGGGGGTAGGGAGAGGGGAACCCCAACACCACACCCCCACACCCGTTCCCACACAGAACCGATACCACCGGCGTGGGAGGTCGAGGGGGAGCAGCACCAGAAGCAGCAGTGGGTGGAGGGAGGTGAGCAGGGTGGGGATGAGGTGGGGTGACCAACAGGTGGTGGTGTCCCAAGGGGGAGCGGATCGATCCGCACACATGACTCCCAGGGGACCCCGGGGACCGGTGGCCAGAGCTGGTAACATCTTGTTAACAGCTCGTAACATCTGAAATTACCCATAGGGTGTTTTCAGATGTGCCAGGGCACCCACTGGCCCCGGCATGGAATCGCGTATGTCTGATTCTGGAGGAGGATCGGGTGGGGCTGTGCCCTCGGGGCGCCGAGGGTGACCACGAGGGACATGGGGGGGTAGCGGGTTACAGGTACATGGAAGGAGGGGACCACCCAAGTGGAAGGGGGAGGGATGGGCAGGCATCCCAGGCCATGTCCCAGCACCATTCCAGGAGGGCACATGTGCAGCTACTGGCTGCCCAACTGAACTAACTGAACCCGTATCCCACAGATCTGATGCCCCGGCAGCCCCGACAGGGACCAGTGCCGGCATCCCAGAGGATGTGGGAGCACAGGACATGTGTGCACTGCTGGTGGGAGGACCTGGTGGAGGAGATAATGAGGACCAGCGTGGAGCAGGGGGAGGTGATAATCGCCTCCATTGACAGGATGGAGGTGGCCACCGGCAGGGCCATGGAGCAGGTGGAGGGACGGGACAGGCACCTCCTAGCTGAGATGTGGAAGGAGAGGCGGCTGCAGAGACGGGACCACACAGATGGAGGCGATACAGCGGTTGATGGACACCATCGACTGCCGGGCCACTGAGCACTCCCGGAAGCTAAACCGGTCCCTAGAGATTGGCACCTCGCTGCTGATACATGCAGGCATGATGAGTGCCACTGCCTACATCATGGCAGAAGCACCCCCGGGTGCCATACCGGCTGCAGCCCCACACCAACCTGCCACCCCACCACTGGTGCCCATCCCTCAGTAGCAGCATCCCCGACCACAGGGTCCACGCATCCACCTCCCCATCCTGCTGGGGTTGAGATGGCAACAGCCACCCCACCAGGTGCAGCAACAGCAGGCAGTCCCGGGCCCGGACCAGCTCACAGCAGCAGCCACGGAGGAGAGCCAGGAGGCTATGCAGAGCCAGGAAGCAACGGAGGGGGACACCAGTGCGGGTGAGGGTGGCTCGCAGACTGCAGACCAGCCTGCACGGCGACTGACAGGTCGCCCCAGGAAGCAGGAGGGGCCGGGGGGACAGGGGTAAGTAGGGCTTCCGTTATGCTAAGCTGTACGCTGTACATAGAATAAAGACTCCTTTAGTCACTGTAACCATCATGTCCGTCGTTCATTGATACACATGCCGGGGATCCCGAGCTCAACGGCTGCGGCTCGAGCACGCCTGGCAGGGGTCCTATCCCATGGACCCTGGAGCCTCAGGCCTGGGGCAACTGTTCTATGTGCCTCGTAAGTGCTGCTCAGATCTTCTTAGCATAACAGTACTCCCTGTGATTCGCTACATTCACATATAGCGGATTGGGGCCAGTTGGCCACTGTGGCCTGGGATACCCAAGGGCCGCTCCGTCGGTCTCACAAATGTTGTGCAACATGCAGCAGGTGCTAATTACCAGGACAGAGGTCTCCATCGAGAAGTCCAGATGCCTGTCCAGGCACCTCCATCTCTGCTTGAGGGCACCAAAGGCCCTCTCGACCACGGTCCTTGCGGCGCACACCGGGTGTTGTACAGGACCTCCATCTGGTTCCGGGCCACTTCATGAACTATCGGAGCAGCGGATAGGCTGGACCCCAATGATGCAGGAGGGCATCAACACCCACTCAATCCAGGTCATCTGCATGTTGGCACAGTCCCCCGTGTACATCTGTGCAAAGAGGGGGGAGATGGCAAGGATCTGGGCATCATGGCTGCGATCGGAGTGGCCGGTGAAGATGTCAGTGAACTGGCCCCAGTGATTGACAATGGCCTGGAACTGCGAGTGGTAACCATGCCTGTTGATGTACTCGGCCGCATCATCGGGGGTGGGTGGGTGGGGGTGCAGAGGTTCTCCACATGGGTACCATCGATTGCACCCAGGCAGTTGGATAACTCGGTAGCCTCAAAGAAGCCAGTCTCCTGATCCTCGAGCTGGATCACGCGGTCGAGGAGGACCACCTCCACAGCCTCACAGAAGTCGTGGATGATGCCGGTGATGGTTGTGAGGCCCACTCCGAAGTGTTGAGCCACTTAACGGCAGGAATCCGGGGTGGCCAGGGCACAGACAGCTATGGCCACCCGCTGCATGACTGGGATAGGGGAGCACATGCGGGTGTGCATCCACTCCAGCCAGGAGCTCTGCCAGTCGCAGGAGGTTATGCTGGTCCATCTGGAAGTGCACCCTCCAAGTAACATCGTCCCATCGTGTCAGGGCCCTCTCCCACCATTTCTAGGCCCAGTAGGCATGGTTCAGAAGCACCTGTTGATGGGCATAGCAAGCCTGACAGAACTGAAGAGGGCCACCCTCCTCCAGTAGTGCTGTGCAGCTGTTTGCCTGAGGGCAGCCAGATGGACACGTGCAATCAGCAGGGCCCTGCGGTATGTCCCAAAGAGCTGGCGCGCCGTGCTCATGGCCTCGATGAGGCAGCGCCTGTGGTGGGCGAGCAGGCTGGTTGCAGCGACCTGGGCCAGGCATCCACACACCCCTGTGTAGATCTTGAGCAGCTCCATGGTGACTCGCTGGAGCTCGGTGTGCTGGTGGTACCACTCAGCTATGATCTCCAGTAGGAACCAGCGGGCACCTCGCTGGTTCGCATCTATGTCAGGTTCCTGTGAGGGTCTTAGCTGGTAAGTGCCCTAGGAGTGCCGGGCGGTGTCAGAAACACTGCTCGGTGGGATGCTCGTGCTGCTGTGCTGCAGGTTGTGACTCACTATAAGGGGCCTGGGGCCAGCACACGCCCATGCACCACCGGCTGTCCGTTGGGCCCTGTACCTAGGTGCTGCACCAATTAGTTGTGGCCTGTGTGTTACCGAATGCTCCTGGTGGCACGGGGCCACTCACCCGTACCGGGAGGCTCCGCCTGTAGGTCCTGTGCCCCATGGTGGCACTCACTAATGGCTATTGGGGTGTTGGGTATTCGGGTGCATGGGAGGGGGGAGGGCTGTGCCCCCGGCAAGTAGGTGGCATAACGATGCCTTGGATGGTGTGTCACGGGTTGGAGAGCCGCACCCCTACTTTATCAGGTTTGAGTGACTTAGTTTCCCTCACTTACAGCCCACTTGAATCAGTTTTTCTCTCTAGCCAATTCAAGCCTGTAGCAGGGACAACCCCTTTGTCACCCAAGGGCCCAATCCTTCCCGTTTACAGACTCTTTCTCTCTGGGGTCCCCAGTGTTTAGGCACTGGTGCTCAGCGTGTTTCCAATGTTAGACACAGACACTTCTTCATAAAGATAAGTTAGTTTACTGATTACACAAGCAAGGTAGTTGATACAGAGTGGTAACTAGAAATTAAAGGTAAATATAATGCATTCCTAATCTATACTGGTTGTGTTCCTAGATAAGCATCTTACCCTACGAAAGTGGATTAGTTCTGGTTCCTCCTCAGTCACAGATGTAGGTGACTGGGTGCTGGTTCTTAGAGTTGCTAGAAAGCAAAGTTCTGGTCTCAGTCCATAGTTTCAGCAGTCTTCTCGCTGGCAGGCTCCAGGATGCAGATGAGATTGCTCCAGATGGCTCTCTCCAAGAGGTAGCGAAGATGACTTAATGGCCCTCGCTTAAATACCCATTCTGAGTCCTTTGTTTTAGTTTTCCCGCTTTGGAGCCTGTGTGTTTCCTCACACAGGCAACCCAGGCAAACAGGAAGGTCCATTTACATCTCCACAGGTCTGTCTAGCTGTGGGGTGAATCCACAATCTTTAATCTCTTTGCATTTCCTGCAGTTTTGTCAGTGTCACAGTACCTGATTTCGAGTTCTACAGGTCTCAATTGTAACATTACATACATGTTGAACCTTTTGCTTTACATATTTACTAGACTTGTAGCCTACATGTAGACCAGTATCACACGTGTGTGACCCTATGTTCTTTTGTGACATGGTGAACGAACATTGTGTGCGTATCACTGCTCACTGTGTGTAGGCCGTCTCTGGCCTTGGGTTCCTACAGCTGTGCTGTGTCTGATCCCCACGCATCGCTTCCCATCCATCCCATTGTGCTGCCCTTACCCTTATTGCGTGGCCTTGGGGCTCCCCTGGTTAACTCCCCTCCCTACCATGGTTTGAGGGGCCCCACTGTCCTTGATTATCAGACCCTCTGCCAGCTGCACCATGGCCGATGCTGCTACAGCAGAGCTCCCGCTCAGCGGTTCTGCAGCCGGTCCGCGTTGCTGGACCTACAGGGAGACCATGGCTCTAGCTGACCTTTGGCATTCCCCTGGTGTTCAACTGTTCCTTGTCTCCACAGCTACCCTCCTGGATGCCTATCAGTGTCTGAGCTTGGGCCTCCGCTACTTTGGATATGTGGCTACCGCTTGCGAGTGCTAGGTCCATGCTGTGGAGCTGGGACTCCATCCCTTTCCAGATTGGCACATTCCGGAGCTGAGGGGGTCGCTGGTGTCATGGTCTCCTCCTGAGACTGTGTCAGCTCTGTCTGTCTGTGCCTTGTCAGGCTTCCAGACCTGTCTGGCGGAGGGCAGCCCTGCCCTGGCTGTATCCTACTTCTGCTGCATCCTAGGGGCCTGTGGCTACCAGCGTTCCTGTGGGGCATCGTACTACCACCTGTTGGAGCTCAGACAGCTGTTGTGGCCCCCTGCTGCTGACTATGCCTTGCCTGATCCCACCGGACCTGAGCTGCTAGCGCTGTCGGAGGTGTGGTCCCATGCCGATGTTCAGGTTGGGCTCACTGGTCCTGATCTTTTTGAGGCCTACTATCTTGTTGCCCACCACATGGCATGAATGGGCTGTCGCTAGGGCATGTTGCAGTGGCCCCACTACGTTCATCTGTTGGGCCACCCCATCCCACCTCACTTTGTGACCCTGTGCAGCTGGCTGTAGGTCCTCCCTGGGTCATCTGTGTCCTGCCTATCGCCTCCACCGGGTGCTCCCTGCACCTCCCTGGACCTTCTGTTCTGTGATCCACTACAACGTTCCCATTGTGGACCCACTGCTGTCCTGGCTCCATCTGCTCCCCCCATTCTGCTTGGCTGTGCTGGGTTGCCTGAACCCCGGGGCCATCTGTGTGGCACCACTATATCATCTGTACCATTGGGGTTCGGTTCCGTGACTGAACCCCAAGTCAGCTGTTAGCTGCTATCCAACACCTGTACTGGGGATCCCCGTGGATCTTTGCTCCCCTTGCTCAGCTGACTCCCTGCCAGTTTCCATGCTCAGCCCCCACCCGTGATGCCTCTGTGACTGTTTGTAACTGGGAGTCCCTTGCTGCCACCACCCAGCATCCCCTTGTTTTTTTGGGGGGGGGCACCATCGACTGTTTGCAACTTGGGGCTCGCTTCCCTCACTGGCTGTGCATTACCAGCCGGGACTGGTTGTCTTGCTGTTGGGACCTACCTCTGCCCTCCCCACTGTCTTCCTCGGATTGGTGGCTCATCCCCTGTGACTCTGCTCTGTCATCGTGTGGACCCCTCTCTGTTCAGCGGACTGTGTTGCTGTTGGGTGCCTCGTGGTGCCTGTGCTGTCCCTGGGGTGTTGGGTGCCTGCCCCCGTGTCCCGCTCTGTTCCAGCCCCGTCCCCCTCCTGTTTTGTTGCCCATTGTTGGACTCAGCCCCCCTCCCCTATGTCCTTGCCACTCTTGGGCTGCCCAGTGTGGTATTCCCCATTCCCCCTTGTGTGCCCCTGTATGTCTCCCCCTTGCTTCCTTTCCCTTTCGGCTGTGTGTGTGCTCGCCAGTGTGTGCGTGGTTTGTGTTCGGCTCTGTCCATGGCTTCCTTCTTCCTGTTGTGTGTGTGCGCCTTGACCGTTCACCTCCCTCCTCCCCCTCCCTTCCCATTTCCCTCGCATGGGCGGTGCCTTGTGGTGTTTTTGGCTTCCTTTGCCCTTGGTTGGCCATGTCTGTGTCCCGCCCTGCCCTGGTAGCTTCTGGCGGTTCTTGCCATGGTCCAGGATTGGTGTCACGTCTGTTGCGCTATTCCAGATTGTGGCCTGACTGTCTGTTTCCTTGCCGTGGTCCCACTCCTGTCATGTCTGTTTGGGGTCAGTTGGAACCACGGGTCGGGGTTAGACGGCTAGCCACGGTTGGGAATCCACTGTGGTGACCTGGGAGTGTGTCACGTCTGAAATTACCCTATGTGTCAACTGGAGAGAGTGTGGTTTTCATGTTGGTTCCAAATGTAAGAGATGAACTACTTTGTCTCCATCTCTAAGTATGTTGAGATTGCTTGGCCTTAGCTGTATGGTAGGGGAGCTAAACATAATAAAAGCATACACAATAAGATAACTCTGGAGTGTCTCATTTCTCTGTGTGAAATCTTGACCCCATTGCAATCAATGGGAATTTTACAACCTTCTCATATGAACACAACAAAGGGAAGTTCAATGGAACGGAAACATAGCAGATTGCCAGCTGATCAAAGGAAATATTAGGCTGTGGGACTCAGTACCCTAAGGTGTCATGGAGATTAAAAATTTAGCAGAATTTTAAATGGGGATGTGTAAGGGCAGGGGATTTGTATTTCTGATTTCTATTTTGGATTCCATGCCAATTTTTGTATGTGGGGGGGGGGTTTGTTATGTGTCTCATTTTGGGGACCTTTTTTAAGGGGAAGGGGGAGGGGTGCATCTGGTGTGTTTGTGTGCGCACTGTAAGGGGGTGCAGGTACAGACACGCACAGGCATGCACAAGCTACACACACACACACAAGACTTGTGCAGGTGGTGACCCTACCATAGACAGCAAAGGATGCGGGTATCAGTGAATTCCAGAGCACCAGACAGGAGACTCTCATGCCTTGTTGTCATGCTAAACTCACATGGGCAGCCATTCTCCCTCCCCTCTCAGCCCCTCCCAACTGCCTGCCCTCACCCCATCCTGGCAGGGGCCCGTTCATTAGTATCATTCACTGAGCTCCCTGGGCTCAGTTCCACCTCCAGCTGACTCTGGAAGCAGGAAAAGCCCCAAACCAAAAAGCATTCAAAGATCAAAACTAAGTAAACATAAATCAAAACACAATCCACTCCTATAAATCACTTGTTGGGGCTAAACTCCCCCCTGAGCAGCGCAACATGCCATGAAACTTGTAGTTAGACCAACAATAAAAAACATTAAATTAGAAGTGGAAACTGAGAGGCACAAATCACACTAAAACCAACCTGAAAAATGCAGGGCATTTTTTGCATTTCAAATACATTAGCTGAAAAGGGGGTCTATGTGTGAGTTTGATCCAAATTCAAATGCACAGACCTAATTTTAAAAAGGAATGGACATCAGTCTGAAGAATAATACACAGTTACCACAGTAAATGTTATGATGTGGCACTTAAAGCAGTGTTTGGCATTCTCTGAATAGGTTCATTCATCTCTGTCTCTGTGAGATTTGAAATATTGAACTTATCTGTGATAGGCAGGAAAATAGTTTTGCATTCCAAAATATGGTATAGCATATTCTTGTTTTATCCATGAGTTGTTCAGAATCAGGCCAAAAAGGTGAATCAGGAAGTTGTGGCAGGCAGTGTGTGGCTATGTGAGAGCATGGTCTTAACTGATAATACTAGTGGCTAATTAACCAATTCATATTACCTAAGCTGGGAAGCATAGGGAGGAATCCATTCACTAGAGGGAAGTGGCATCCAAAGGCAGAGTTTGGTGCTCAAAGAGCAGGCAGAGCACTAGAAGGGCAGCTTGCCTTATGACTGGAGGCCTCAAGTTACCAGGGTCAGGATGGAGGAAAAGTCAGAAAAAGGCACCAAAGACTAATCATGGTGATGATTTAAGGTGACCAGACATCCCCATCGGGTGGGACAACCATGGTTGAGACTGCTCCATCATGCTGCGTCCAAGAGTCTAGGCAGGACCACCTAAATGTCTTAGTTCTGCCTCTGGGCAGCACAACAGGCCTTGGGTGTGATTGTCCCACATTAAGGGGAAAGTGCAGTGGCACAGCCTGGCAACACGGCAGCAACCCAGGGTGACCGCCCTGGGCTCTGCTATTTTCTCTACTTCTGGGAACTCCACAATGGCTCCTGTTTTCACTAGAGCAGGTGCAGGGGTCTACTCTCTTCCAGTGAGACCCCAAACTTCGTAGGCCCTGCTATTTTCTCTGATTCGGGGGGAGGGGGAAAATGGCCTTGTTTTCACCAGGGTAGAGTATGAGACTTCCACTCCCTCCCATCAGGGCCCCAAATATGGCCACCTCTTGGGCCCTGCGGGGGGTGGGGGGGTGGGTGTAGCTCAAGTGGAGGCTGGAAAATGGTGACTGGTGAGGTTGCAGCTCGTCTGCATATGCTCCCAGCATCCTCGGCTGTCATCGCTTGAGGACACCACGACTCTCCTGGGGCTTGGCCTTCCTGCCACCCCAAGCTCCACCAACCAGCGGGCCAAGAACTGGTGAGGTTGCAGCTCGTCTGCATATGCTCCCAGCATCCT
>QEPC01012556.1:1651431-1682330 GCA_003113815.1 Sphenodon punctatus
CTGTTGGCTGCTAGTAAGATCCTCTTTAGGAGAGAACTCTATTTGGATGTCCTGAGCAATAAACACCTGAGGCGCTATTATACCCTATTCCGATTTGGGATGATGCAGTCTGCAGTTGTTGAGGGCAGGTTTGCTAAGATTCCCTATGACGAGCGTAAGTGTCACTGTTCCTTGTCAGAAGTTGAATCATGGGATCATATCCTCATTAGATGCCCCTATTATATCCATTTGAGGGAGACTTGGTTGGTTCCGGTGTTAGCGGGTAGGAAGTCTAGTTATATGGACCTCTTTGTATATTTGACGAATCTGACACAGCCTAATAATCTATTTGCTGTTGCATCATTTCTTCTCCTGGTAGACAAAAGGAGGACAAAAATACTTATGCAGCTATCAAACGGGAGTAATCTCAGTAAAGACCAGGTTGGAATGCCTGGTTTGGGTACCAAATAGGGGATATGGGCTTCTGGCAAGGCATTGGTCTTTCTCGACCAGGATGCTTCCTATGTATACTTGAATATTATTCTGTCAGATGTGTTAATATATGGATGGTATTTGTTTAGTAGGCCTTGGCCTTAATAATTACTGAGGGTTTTTTGACCTACCATATTTGATATTTTATTGTTGCTATGTAGTATGTTTAGTTATGGTGTTAAGATATGTTATCAAATGCCATCAATTGCTTTGGAATTGTCCGTATGGGTTCATATGGACTAGAATTTGTGTGTTATATGTTTATAGTGTATGTTATTTTGTTTGTATGTCTGTATTTGTCTGGTCATGACGAAAGTCTGTGCCGAATAAAATTTGAATTTGAATATGGGTTTTGTTCACTTGATGATGTGGAGTGTTCAATGCAGCAGAGGATGCATGCATCACACATGCAGCAGAGGGTGAGGGGGAATTAGTATTTAATGCCCCGTGATTCAATTGAGGTTTTGAAATCCTGAGATGTAACTGTTAGTCTGGTGATTTTAGGTATTTTCAGAATGCTGGAAATGTGAAGGTTGTGATAAAATTGAGGTTTGAAATCCTGAGATGTAACTGTTAGTCTGGTGATTCATGGGCCTTAAAATCTACCTCACCCCCTCCCCCCCGCAACAGAGGGCAAGAATACTGCTTCAGAAGGGACTTTTGAAGTAGGGATTGGGGTCCCTCCAATACACATGCAGCAAGTCCCTTATTTCTAAAGCAGTATCAGTATTCTTGCCCTCTGCTGCATGTGTGTGTGTGTGTTGGGAAGGAATTTTAAAGCCCCATGAATCACAAATTATTATTTGTTTTAAAAAAAACACACAGAAACCACATGTAAAGTGTATTTTGTTGCAATCCTTGAGCTGGTGTAAAAATGGTGACTGGTGGGTTTCAATCTATGGTTTTAAATGGGACCAATGATAATCTTGCATGGTTATGTAGAATGCATATCATTGTCAGTCCTCCTCAGTATCATGAACTACTGGACTCAGGCTGTTCTTGGGTGCTTTACAAGGATGAGTGCCTGTGTTTTGGGTTTATAAATTATTTATTTTAAGCTTGATGTGCATGCAAACTGTGTTTTGTATGTTAACCCTGGGAACTGCTTGCTGCTGGGTTATGCCGCCTACCATTGCCCTGGCTCCACCTACCATTGCCCTGGCTCCACCCCTAGGCTCGCCAGCCTTACTGCCCCTCCAGCCTCAAAACCCACCAGCCACCTCTGGAAACCATGGAAACAAGAAGCCGCAGTAGGCATTATTCCCATCCTGTCCATGATGCTGGGAGCCAGTGCAGCTACTGGCAGTTCCAGACAACCACAGAGGGACATACTGAGTGGGACACACAGGAATCGTAACACACCACTCTCAGAATGTGTGTCCCCTTTAAGGACTCCCAGTAAGACTTGGGGTGGGACAGGAGGGCCTAGGGGCAGTGAGCCTTCATGGTATTGGTGGACCTGCCTACTGGCATGGGTGGGAGCCCCGGTTCATATGGGCAGGGAGTGTGTGGACACCCATTGCCATGTACTTTTTTGGCTTGCACCACACACCACACCAGATTTCTTGTCAATGCCCCATGAGTGGTCATGAGTGGGTGCAGAGTCGCTCACAGGAGTACGCATTCCCCCACACCACCTTCAAACAGGTAGTTGAATGAGTGGCTCCTGGGTGGTCATGCGTGGTAGCATCTCATTTTAAAACACCCTGCATGATATCAACTTCCTTCCTTGCTTTGCTTTGCTTTGCTTTGCCACCTAACCTATTCAATGTTAACTAAAGCGTTATTGGTGGCTACACCATAAATAAAAGCACCCTGCAAAGAAAAACCTTTGTGTTGACTGGTTTTGGGGTTGGATCGTAAAAACATCTTACAGCCACAGCAAGCTGCCCTTTTGCATCTAACTGGGTTGTTCTAAAGACTTTCAAAAGTAGACTGAAACATAATGGATTCCTACACTGGGTGTAAGGGGTTCTAACAGCATTTGTGAATGTGCTGTTCATTCCATTGCTAGTATTTCTGACATGCTGTCTGTTTATATGATTCTGTATTGTTTGCTTTTTTTCCCCTTTTTTAAAAAAAATAAAAGGGACCTTTGTTGGCTTATTATATCCTGCTAGTGGAAGACACATGAGTTTATGGTCTTTAATAATTAATTAGAACATTGTTCAGTCCAGCGAAGCAACTGACAAGGAACCCAGAACTTTTCTTTAAATCGTAAATAAAAATAAGCTCCTTCATTTTCTGTGTGACCGAGTGAGAGGAGAAGGTGGGACTCGGGAGCATTTTTGGAGGGTTGGAGAAAACTAGTTTTCTTAGCATGGGCACATCATTTTTGTTGGTTGGGGAAATGTACAGACTGAGTGTGTGTGTGTGAGATAGAGAATGTTTATGAAAGGGACACGCAATTCAAATGTGTGTGCTTCTGTGAGTTTTCCTTTGCATCTCCTTCCTCAAAGAAGTAAAATCCATTGTTTTTTTCACACTAGAAGGTATTGATTCAGTGCTGAGTTTCATGATGTTGAAAATACTTGGCAGTCTACTCCCCTACAAGAGTCAAAGGGGCATATACCTTGAAGCTGCAGGCTGACTGCAAATCCTTTCCCTACCTCCCATTCCCCACCAATGAGGAATTGAGACAACTAATCTTAAAGGACGTGTAATCTGACTGAATGAAATAGATTAACAAATCCCTTGTAGGTTAATAAAATGCTAGATTAACAAGCATGCTGTACTGTGATTAGAGAGATTAGCTACTAAAGACATTATTCTTTAGGATGTAAAGCCTCCATTTTAATTTAGAATAAAAGATGTCATTTGCTGAAACCCATTCTCCAAGCAATTAGGAAAATGCAAGCATTCTGCTCTGCAGAAATGCTATTAACAACAGCTAATTTTATCCAAATTTTGACTTGATGTTTAATTTTTAAGGGGACAAGTTTCTTGTGCACGTAGGACCACACCTTTTAAAGGAATACTAAAAAAAAATAAAAATGGAAGATGTGATCGGTGTTATGGTATTCTTTTTGGAAAAAATCCACTCTTTATCTACAGGCTTGTAATTATTATTATTATTATTATTAACAAACATTTATATAGCGCCAGCAGTGTACCTGGCACTTTACAAAGTAATAAAATAGACACGGTCCCTGCCCCTAGGGCTTACAATCTGAGAGACAGGAGCTGGGGGAGAGACTTAGGAAGGGGAACAGAGGGAGAGACAAGGGGTCTAACATTCATGAAGATGCGAGGTCTCAAGTGCACGTACTTGGCTTGGTTACAATGAGAATGACAGCAAATGACAGTCATCAGCTAAACAGATGATTAGTCTAAATATCTAATTTAGTCTAGATATTCTTTGATTCAGTTTTTAGAACAACTGAGAGCTGTATAAAACCAAATATTGATGGGAATTTTTCACAAAAAAAAGTTAATTTAAAAATAAGCTTTCTCTTCGCTTGGCACATGTGCATGAGATGCAAAAAGGGAAATTAAATACTAAATAAACATAACCCGAAATTTTTTTTTGCTGTCATCTCCAAACCACTTACTCTGTTGTAAATAGTTGTGGATCATGGCCCTTGTCCAGATTGAGTCAAATGGATAAGGAAACGAATATAGAGGGTGAAATATGAAGAACTGTTTCATTGTTAACAAACTAAGTAGGACAGGCCTGGATATTTTCCTTTCAAATATTATTTTTGACTCGTCGTCGTCTTTTTTTTAAAAGGTCAACAAGAAACTCCACAGAGTGTTTAAGATTGATATGGGAATGCCCTACTAACAAAAAGAAAAGCAAAGATAATTTCAGTTTTAGAGTTGAAACCTGAAATGAAAGTACGGGTGAGGCCACATGAGCAGCTGCCACACTGTGGGGCTAGCAATGGGGAGATGTGAGCATGAGCATCTCCCCACTCTTGGAGCTTCTACCACGGCTGGGGCAGGCCACTCCACCGGCCACATGAGTGGGTGCCCTGCCTCCCTGCCCTTCCTCCCCCGCAGCCCAACAGAGATCCCGCCCCCTGCTGTGACGTGGACATGCGCAATGGGCGACAGTGCTCACGGCTCCACAGCAGTGCTCCCCGTATGGCAGGGCAAGTGTGGCCCATCCACATGGGTAGCCCCATCTTGGGCAGCCTTATCCCTGTTGGGGTAAGGCTGCTCTGTGATGAGGTCTTGGAATTTTTCGAAGAGGCATCGCATAGCAGCCAGCTGCTTCCTCCACTTTGGGGCGGAGGCAAATTCTGGCAGCTACTGCCCACTCGTTGCACTGCATCACATGGCCTGGTGGCTTAGGGAGGGGTAAGACTACCCAAGGAGTGCTAATCTCTCTGTCCTGTCTCGTGTGGCCTCACCTTGTGTAGTGTGCTTGTGAATATGCACCAAGTTCCTTTTTTGTTTACTGAGAAGTAAGAACATATCATGGCTCCATACGCATGATACAAAGCTCCATATGCATGATATTAGGGAAACAGGCAGAATAAAAGGCAGGACAGCATGCGAAAGACTAAGGGCACTTTCACACCTGCAGTAAAAGCTTGTTAAAAAATCAGGAGATGGGACATGCGTGCAAATCAGGCATGTCTTTGATCAGGTCAGAATGCTGAGACGTGCCTGATTGCAGCTGTTATGCGTATTTGCAAAGGCGATTGACTGAACTACAAAATCCAGCTCTGTCAATTGCCTTTGCAAACACACATAACAGCTGCAATCAGATGCATTTCAGCATTCTGACTTGATCAAAGACATGCCTGATTTGCATGCATGTCCCTTCTTCCGATTTTCTAATGACCCTATCTTGTAGAACGGAAATCATAGATAATTGTTTGGCCATTGGTGTGTAGCAGGGCTTAATTTAAAGAGGGACTTACCAGGGCTTGGCACCAGCAATAAATTCAAGAAGGGCTAAGCCTCAGGAAATGTTCTCAGTACGAGTGGGAAAGACAAGGAAAAGGCTGATATTGGCCATTTCAAGGTTGGAAATGGAAGCCCAAACCCCCATGGATGGCTTATTTGGCTTTCATTAATGATTTTCCTTCCGCCTCCCCCCCCACTTCCTGCACTGGTGGTCATACAGATTCAATTACAAGAACTCCTCTTTTATATTCAGCTGTTGAGAAGCAGGTTAGTCCAGTAGTTTGATGACTTGCTAGAGACCAGGCTTCAGTTCCCTGCTCTGACAGCTCTAGGGTGGTAGGTGTGGTTTCCGGGCAGTGGACGTGGCTTCTAGGGCAGGCTTGGACCCTGGCAATTCATCTTTTACAAATTAAGCACTGGTGTGAATTGGGATAGAGTTAAATGTGGAGGTGTCTTATCTGGAGAAAAATCTGATTCATGTGTATAAAACTCGAGTTTGTCTGGAATAACGTAGAAGTAGCAATTGCTTGAATTTTCAGCTTATGCTTAACTTTTCCTTGATTATGATTTAATTTGCATGTGGAGATGTCAGCTAGAAGGTGACTCCAAACGTTTGCTCGCATCACCCCTTTTTGAGATTTAAATATAATTACCTGACTCCAGACAACAGCAAAACCATGCAAAGTGCATAATATAGCAGTTGAGATCATTGAGATCGCATATGATGTGATCCCAGACCATAGTTTATTAATCTGACCTAGAATATCATCGAAGCCATTTCACAAAGTTAATGGAACTTTCCAAAATGTTGTCTTCTGAGCCAATCTCATTGGCATTCCAGGCGTGTAGTGTAGGCTATAATTTCTAAGAGTTTTCCCCATAGTCTTGAAGGCAGAGTGTTACATTGGGGATTTTTACACACACCTTAAAGTGCTTGTCTTTCAATCTTCTGGGTTTACAAGTCCACAAGTAAGTTCTGGATGCATTCTTCTCACTCACTCACACTCACACTCACACTCACACTCACACTCACACACACACACACAGCCCTGAGGCAGTTCCTGGATGCATTCTTCAAACACAGACACACACACTGCCCTGAGGCAGCCTAAAGTAGCCACTGCTGTAGACGTGAAGGGATGCCATGGAAAACAAGTGACCAGAGCTGCCTGGAGCAAACCAGTTTACCAGTAGAACTTTTTACACACAAAAGTTCTGGGAGAAGTTCTATGCAGAAGGTCAAAAAGCCAGATGTTTAAGATCTGGGTGAGTGATTTAGACACACAGAAAGTTCAGGCTGTAACAGCAAACATGCAGGAGAAATGTGTGTGTAAAAACACCCAATGTGCCCACTGCACAGTTGTTACAATGAGCCCATCTCCCCACCCACACAGAGCACTGTGTTGTCACAGAGCTGGGGGATGGGGGATGCATCAGGAAACCAGAGGAGTGGCTTATCCCCACTTCTTATCTGACAAGACTCCAGCCCTCTGGAGCACTGTTTAGGGTTTTATAGGTCAACACCAACACCTTGAAGATGGGCCTGGAAGATGATAGGCAGCCAGTGCAGAGAACTGGTGTAATGTGCTCATGGTGATCTGTTGCCATAAGGAGACGGGTTGCCACATTCTCCACCAGCTGCAGTCTCCGGACATTCACCAAGGGTAGCCCCATGTAGAGCGCGTTACAGTAATCCAGTCTAGAGGTGATGAAGGCATGGATGATGGTCACCAAATCAGAGTTTGAGACGTACGGTCGTAGCCATTGTACCAAATGTAAGTGGTGAAAGGCGCTCCTTGCCACAGTTTCCACCTGGGAATCCAGGTGGAGCTGTGAATTGAGAAACACCCCTAATCTATGGACCTGAGTGGCTAAGGGCAGGCAAACCCCATCAATGATGGAGGCCACCACTCCCCAGCCCTACCCACCAACATCACCTCCGTCTTGTCGGGATTCAGCTTCAGATGACTTGCTCTCATCCAGTCCCCCACAGCCACCAGACACTGGGTAAGCACGGAGACTGCTGGGCCTGGGTCCACTGAAAAAGAGAGGTAAAGCTGTGTATCATCAGTGTACTGATGACATAATATGCCAAACCCTCTTACGACCTCACCCAAAGGCTGCATGTACACGTTGAACAGGATGGGGGACAGAATACAACCCTGTGGGACTCCACCCGTGAGGTCCTGTGGAGATGATGAATACTCCCCAAACACCACCCACTGAGTTCTTCCAGCCAAGAAAGAGCGGAACCATGCAAGAACAATTCCGCCCGGTCCTGCAGGTGAGCCACCAACATCTCATGGTCAACAGTATCAATAGCTGCCTACAGATCTAGTAAGATCAAAAGAGATGATCTGCCCTGATCCAACTCATGGCACAGGTCATCAACCAAAGCCACAAGTGCAGTCTCCATGCCAAACCCAGGATGAAAGCCAGACTGTGAAGGATCAAGAAAACTGATCTGATCCAAATGCTGAAGCTGCTGAGCCACCACCCATTCAATAACCTTCCCTAAAAAGGGAAGGTTAGAGACTGGCCAATAGCTGGTGAGGGAATAAATGTGAAGCGATGGTTTCTTGAGCAGGGGCTGCACCACCGCCTCTTTGAGGTGGCCTGGCACTCTGCCCTCCCTAAGGGAGGTATTGACAACCCCAGCCAGCAACGGTCCAAGCATCTCACGGCAAACCTCTTGTGGGGAGGCTGCAAATCTTTTCTTTCAGAATCAGACCTGGTCACCTTCATCCATCCCTTTGTAACCTTTGAGCTTGACTGCTATAATGCACTCTACATGAGGCTGCCATTGAGCTGCAGCTAGTGCAGATGCAGCAGCTGTCTCCTCGCAGAAGTGGGTTGCCAGCAGGAACACATTACATCAGCGGTGCTTCAATGGCTGTTTTTACACGGATGCCCCCCCCCCTGGTCGCTCGGTGTTTGGGCGGATGTGCGGCAGGGGGGGCAGTCTGTGTACACGGCGGGTGGGGGGGATGGGTGTGCACCTGTGTAAATACCATGGGCAGTGGTTGTTTGTGCGTGTGTGTTCCCACCGCACACCCGCCTCCACCCATAGAGCCCTCTGGTAAAATGGAGGCGGCTCTGTGGGTGGAGGTGGGTGTGTGTCCATCTAAATGGACAACCCCCACCTCCACGCCAAAACACCTCCGTCCATGTATTAATGGCCAATGTGTGCGCAAAAGCTTTTCAGGCTCTATTCAAGGTGCTGGTATTGACCTATAAAGCTCTAAACAGCTTGGGCCCCACATATCTGAAATACTGTCTCCTCCCCTCTGCTCCATTGTGACCCTTAAGGTTGGTTGAAAATGACCTTTTGGTGATTCCATTTGTGTGTGCCACATTTGTTTGGCTAAGGCCTGTAGGTGGCTGTTCCACCAGTTTGGAACTCACCCTGGAGGTTTGTCAAAGATAGTGCCTGAGCATTCCAGAAGTAATGCAAGACTCAGGAAAGAGATGGTATTTATTTGGTCAGGTATTTATTAGGCAGAGAAGTTCTCAAGAAATAACCCTTTCCTGGGTTATTTTTTATAATATATTGTTTACTTCTGTTGTTACCTGACTTGAGCCCCCAGGATAGGGTAGAATATGAATCCAAATAAACACAAGTTCTTAGCAGCATGTAACCAAAACCACAGAAAATACAGAAAACAAGAAGCCAGTTTAGTCACTCAGTTCCTCTTCCCATAGGAGGTGGGTAAGAAGTGTACCAGCAGCAAGCAAGGAGGGGCACAACCAGAACTTTCCTAAGTGGCAGGGGTTTGCACTTTGCACCATCACTTTGGAAGCGCCGCCCTTCCCTTCTCAGGCACATTCAAAGACGTGAGGTATTTAATCCGTGGCGCTAAAGAATGGACGAGTGGCTAATCATGCGTGTGACATTATGTCTAAACCCTGCCCACGGGGCGCGTGATTTTATGGCACACATCTAAAAGCAGCCAGAGAGCTGTTCCTCTTTCTGTTCCCTTTGTCCTGCCATTGTCAGCGTCCTGCTTTGCTGAGGGGAGCAGGAGAGGCAGCAGCAAGGTGAGGGAGGAAACACCCCAAAACAGAGTTACTCTCTGTTCCCCTCACCTTCTAATTGCTACTCCCAATCTACTTCTCATTCCCTCTTTCCTGACTGGTGGCGATGGGGAAGAACATACAGTACTCTGTCTTAAGATGTCTCCAATTAGACACACTTAATTACATGCTACTTTGGAAACCCTTCCATTAACCACATGCAGCCACACAAGTGTATTTTTTAATACTGCAGGCAAGAGAAATGAGCTTCTAAACACCACTTTGTTTTTGTGCACTCCAGCCAGATTTGTCAGGGAAAAGGGACATTTTGAGAACTGGGGAACCCTGTAAAATAAATATTGACAGAGGAGCAATGCAGAGCTGGCTGACTCAGGTGTCTCTGTAATTGTGATTCATTAGGAAAATGTCGTGTTCAGTGCCCATTGTCTGTGCACTCTTGTTAGTGCTTTGGGCTGTGATCTCAAATGTGTGGGCATGATGGCTGGCTCAAGAGCTGCCAATTTTCTCCCGAGAGTCTGCTCTGCGTATTCAGGTGTATCTCTTGGTCTCAACTGCATTAAATCCCAATCAAAACAAACTAGTTTTTAAAGGGATGAGGTAGGACAATTCTAAGCAAAGTTAGACGGTACGTTTCCCCCACCCCAACATGAAACTGTTCCTGTGCCCCTAGTCAATTTATTTACTTTATTTTATTTTATTTTATTTTATTTTATTTTATTTTAATGGTTTTATTACCCCACCCCTCCTGTCACAGGCAGCTCGGGGCAGCTTACAATAACAACCAGATAAAACCACAATAAAACTAAAACCATATTAAAACAGTAATCCATTAAAACCATTCATAAAATGAGGACAAAAATAACCGCCCAAGCCTCCTCATCCACCCCCACCCCCTCACCCATCTCCCTCACCAAACGCCTGGCAAAACAGCCAGGTCTTACATATTCTTCTAAATGAGGGGAGATCTGATGCCAACCAGGTCCCCACTGGAAGAGAGTTCCACAGCTGCGGTGCGGCCACTGAGAATGCCCTCCCCTGCGTGCCCCCCCCCGGAAGACTCGGGGGGACCTCGAGGAGGGCATTCCTGGATGACCACAGGAGCTGCTCTAGGACCCAGAGATTGAGGCGGTCCCACAGATAGGTAGGGCCTAGACCACGTTTAGGGTTTTATAGGCAAGTACCAACACCTTGAATCGGGCCCAGAAAACTATCGGCAGCCAGTCGAGAGAACGGAGAAGAGGTGTAATATGTTCCCATCAGCCCACCCCCATCAGGAGGCGGGCCGCAACATTCTGCACCAGCTGCAATTTCTGAGCTGTAGTCATGGGTAGTCCCATGTAGAGTGCATTACAGTAGTCTATTCTAGAGGTGATGAAAGCATGGATGACAGTAGCCAGGTCGGAGTCTGAGACATACGGCCAAAGCTGTCGCACCAAATGTAATTGGCGAAAAGCACTCTTTGCCACAGCCTCCACCTGAACATCAAGACAGAGTTGAGAGTCAAGGAGTACCCCCCAGACTCCATACCTGGGAGACTAAAGGAGGGCAGACCCCGTCAATAATGGGGGCGGCTAACTCCATCGTCTTACCTACCAACATCACCTCCGTCTTGTCAGGATTCAGCCTCAGTCAGTTAGCCCTTATCCAATTCCCCACAGCCATCAGACCGGGTAAGCACCAAGACTGCCGGGCCAGGGTCTGATGAAAAAGAGAGGTAAAACTGAGTGTCATCAGCATACTGATGACACTGCATGCCAAACCTCCTGACCACTTCACCAAGCAGCTTCATATACAGGACAGTTGAACAGGTGAGGGGACAAAATAGAACCCTGCGGGACTCCACACGAGAGGTCTTGTATGATGAAAAATAATCCCCAAGCACCACTCGATGGGTTCTTCTGGTCAGGAAAGAGTGGAACCACTCAAGAACAGTCCCATCCACCCCTGCACAATCCCGCAGACATACCACCAACATCTCATGGTCAACGGTATCAAATGCTGCTGATAGATCTAATAAGATCAACAGGGTCAACTGACCCCGGTCCATATCACGGTGCAGGTCATCAACAAAAGCCACAAGCGCAGTCTCGGAGCCATAACCCAGACGAAAACCTGACTGAGAGGGATCAAGAAAACTGATGTGGTCAAGATGCCCCTGCAGCTGACGGGCCACTACCCATTCAATAACCTGCCCTAAAAAGAGAAGGTTAGAGACAGGCTGAGAGCTGGCAAGAGAATCAATGTCAAGTGATGGTTTCTTGAGCAGAGGCTGAATGAGATTGTAATCGAGGTCAGAAGGTATCTCCCCCAGAGCAGTCCAGAACTGCTCTGGTTCCATTAGTCTCCGAGGATGGATCATTCGAATTAGGTTGACAAGGGGTTCACAATGGATTAAATACCTTGATATTGAGGTATTGAGTCTGCAGTGCTAAAGCATGTGTGAGCGGCTAATCATGAGCATGATGTAATGTCTAAACTCCACCTGTGGGATTTTTGATGTGGCGCATGATTTTACGGCACAGCGCCACATGCACATGTAAAAATGCCCTAAAAGCCAGAGTTCTGTTGAGCCAGGCATTTTATAGACACATAAGTCAGTCTCTGCCCAAATGATCCTCCATCACAGTGCATGTATAATAATCTGCCACCTCTGGACACACAGCACAATCCTCCAAAATAGTCAATGGGCGATGAGCCAACAACTTTAACAGATGGAAGCTTGTGCCCCCAATATAAAAATATGTTCTACTTTCTGCATGGTCTTTCATCCAGGGATGTGAAATTACTTAAAACTTAATTAAGTCTTCCGGTAGTCCAGTGGTGTATAGATAAAAGACCATCTCTCCCTACTCCTTAATTGCAGCCACCTCTGGAATAAAGCACAGAAGCTATAATAGCCCCCATCAAAGTTGCTCTTAGGTCATTTAAACAATTACAGCCTATAAATATGGCCAACCAGTATAACTAGCTAATGAGAATGCTTTCTTTCCTAACAGATAATCTTCTAATTAATTTAATTTGCAAAGTGCCTTTTCTTGTAGGGAAAAATTGCTATGTTTGTTAGGACATTATGAAAAGGTCAAACCTAATCATGTTTGTTCCTGTGTGTTTGCTGACAGAGAAACTGGCTTTTTCCTGTACCCTTAAGACAATGTAGATCCCAAGGTGTGGAGTGAGTGTTTTGGTGTCGGGAATACAAACGCTACAAATTGCAGTTTTGTTAAGAGTAGTCAAAGCTTTAAAAAGCTAGTTTACCTTTGAAATGACATTACAAACAAGCACTAGCTTTAGCCTATTTTGAGCGGTTCAAATTTGGAGTGGGAAGAAAGGAGTAAACCCTCTAATTCAGCAAACCGGGTCAGGCTGGATGGTGAGAGTTCATTGTCAGGGGTAATTCCAATGAACCGCAGGGTCAAACAGGGGTGTGTACTTGCCCCGACGTTGTTTAACATCTTCCTGAATGACTTGATCCCCGTGGTTTCATCCCCTGACAATCACGCCCCCAGGCTTGGGTCAGCAAGTATGGCAATTCTGCTCTATGCCGATGATGCCATTTTGCTGGCCAGGTCCTGCATGGGGATGAACAGACAGCTGCGGGTGCTGCATAACTATTGTATACAGAATTTTCTGGAAGTTAATTACACAAAAGCAAAGATTATGCATTTTTCATCTAAACGGAAGACTCATAAGTGGTTTCTTGGGGGCCATGAGTTAGAGCAAGTCACCTCTTATAAGTATCTTGGTTTGGTTTTCCGGGCTAATGGTTGTTGGGGCACTCATGCTAAGGCTGTAATTGACCAGGCTACTCTACTGGGGAAGGTAATATGTCGATATTTTAGATCTTATGGGGGGCATTTGATCCTCCCAGCCTTGCAGGTCTATAAGGCTAAATGCCTTTCCCAGCTGTTGTATGGGGCACAACTTTGGGCTTTGGGGAAAAGTGTATCCCTTGAGCATATTCAAAACAAGTTTCTCAGATCTATCTTGGCTCTTCCTAATCATGCCCCCTCCTGTGCAGTCCGCATGGAGTGTGGGATCCTCCCCTTGGAGGTTCAGATCTGGTCAATGGCCTTGTGTTACTGGCTTAAATGGCAGTACTGTCTGACTGCCCCACTTGCGCAACAGCCATTTAAAGATGATTTCCATAATTGCTGGACAAGGCAGGTTCAGGAGAAACTTGTCCACATTGGCTTTTTTCCTCCAGATCTAGCCCTTTGTGGAGTCTCTTCTGCCAAGAGATTGGTAAAGCAGAGAATCCAGGATATTAGCTCCCAGGAGGAAATGGCTTTACTTCGGAGCAAGACCTCCCTGATGGACCTCTTCGCTTTATATGGCAGTCCCCAGGCCCCTCTCCCTTATCTCCAGTTTCAGCTGACCCATGCGGTCCGTAGGTGCCTTTCGCTGGCCCGTATGAACATATTCCCCACGGCTGTTACTGAGGGACGGTTTGGGGGACTAGATCCCTCTTCCTGTGTATGTGATTGTGCAGGCTCTGCCCTGGGCCCGGTTGATTCCCTTGAGCATCTCCTCCTCTACTGCCCTCGCTGGCTTGATTTACGAGTCAAATGGTTGGCCTCTGTTTCTATCACCTCTGGTAATTGTGTTACATGGCAAACATACCTTGCGGGTCAAGATGAACTGCTATCCCGGAAGGTGGCTTATTTTTTATATAGTGTACTGTGAGTCAAGCAGTCCCAATAGGGGAGACTCTTGCTTTCCTTTATATACCTGTTTCTTATTTTATGGCTCTTTGTATATGTTTATGTTATGCTGTGTTGTATATGTACTTTATGTTATGTTATGGCATTTGCTAAACATTAAAGTTTATTATCTATCTATCTAATTCAGCAAAGCACTTGAACATAGAGTTGAAACTATCTCATTTAAAAATTATTATTCTCATTGAGAATCGAGCTTCTTGGCTTGATTTCCATAAGAATAGGGAAAAACTCAATTCTCAACCCCTTCCCAATTGAGATTTTTTTCTCAATTTACTTACCAGAACCACATGTGTGTTGTATCCCGCACCAAGTCTTGCATCCCTCATCTGTCTGTCTCTCCATGCCAGGGGAAAAACGAGAAAAAGAACTGCACATGTGCAAAATGGCCACTGGGCCATTCCATGCATGCGCAGCCCTTTTCCAAAATGGTGGTGATGTGCTGATCTTTAAGCACATGCGTTTAAGTCAAAATTTTCTTCCCTTTGTTTTTATTTTCAAGAAAACATTTCTACTGATGTTTTGTAAAACTTCAATTATTTGTAGCTAACCTATATTTTGGGCCTGTTACGTGATTATGCCCTCTTTAAAGTATATCAGACATTCTCATAAAACTTTCAACACAAACTACTTTGAGCCTTTTAACTTCACATATCTTGGCTGAAGGTTATGGATGTGAGTGATATGGTTACTCAATGAGAAAAACCATAACTTTCTTTTAGGTCATGATAGTGAGAATCCTAACAGAAGTGTTTGTTGTAATTTAAAAGATGGTGAATAGATGAGATCTTGTAAGGAAGACAGTTTATTAACCTCCAGTGAGCACTATGGGATAGGGACTATTTTCATATGTACCTGTCTGTACAACACCTGCTTCTTCACTGGCAACTAAAACACATAGTATGATTAAGATTTTCAAAAGTGACTAGTGATTTGGGGCACTCAAGCTTTGTAGTCCAATTTGATATGCCTTAAGCAGGCCTAATGGACAGAGGGCAGGTGTTCGAGGCTTTCTGAAATTAGGTCCTTTCTAGGTGTCTCAATTAATTATGGAAAATCTCAAGCAGCTTAAAAAATCCGAGACCAGTTAAATAATGACAGGGTTGAGGTCTACACTGCTTGTGTAGGCCAATCTTGTGATTTATGAGATCAAGGCAAAAAAAATGAAGGATGTTGGCTCTTAGAGCAACTACATTTATACACTGCTCAATCCTAGTTTATCTGGGTCCAGCTGCTACCCACCCCAACACCTCTGTCCAACCTCCCACCCCAACTACTTTCCAGGATGAAGCCAACAGTATAGATAACTCTGAATCAGCATCGTTCTGACATAAGAAGTAACTGAACCAATCACAGTCTTTTTTTTCTCTGGTCAATTTACATTCCACCATTCTGTCAGACTCAGGAAACAGTGTAGGTATGTAAAGTGTTCTTGGCCATTTTTGGGTCAGAAGATTTTCATCAAAATCAATGAAGTTCCTGCCCACTGATGCCCACGGCATACCCTGAAGTGTTGGAGTTGTGGAAGTCATTGCAGCACAGCAAACAGGAATACTGTGATGCTGAGTGTAGGATCTTGCTTCACTCAGCCAATAACAATCACACCAAACTTAGTTCACTTTAAATATGTGGCCCCCTGATCCGATTCTATTGTCCCTTTGCTGTGTACAACTGAGGAACTTGATCTAGTGAAGCAAAAGGGGGAAATATTATATGAAGTGCTTCACCATTACCAGCTCTCTCTCTCTATCTTTCCACCACCTGTGTGACCATTTGCAGAAAAGCTTGGATGGAAACTCAGCTCAAAAGATTTAGTGGGAAGTCTAGGTTGTGTATGATTGCAACATGATATGTTTTCCTGTGAGATTACGAAAGAAACTCACTGCAAGCTTCAGGAGCATAATGCTCCTGTAACGGAATATCAGCTCCACTGCTTACCCTGGGCCATTTGCCCATGTTACAGTGGCTAGCGATTCTCCTGGCAGGGAATCTGCTGGCTGGGAAACTTCCGCCAAGCTCTGCACATGGGTGCGGAGCTAAAAGCATCATCAGCCACATCCAGTGGCTTTTTTCCTCTACAAATGTCAGGGCTCGAAATCCAGCCCTGATATTTTTAGGGAAAAAGGGCCTCTGGACACTTCACTTCTCAGAAGGCAAGGAATACCACCTCAGTCTGTTTGCCAATGGCAGATGTCCATGGTCCTGATTTTAACACCACAGGCTTCTTTCTGTAGGAACAGAGTTTCTGGGGAGGAAAATCTGGTTGTGGATTTGTGGATTCTAGGCCTCTTTTGCTTTTCCTTAGCTATATGTCCTGAATACTCCCACCCAACCACTGATCTCATTGAACACACTGAGCAATGAGAAATAACCCAGCTCAGCCACAGAACTTTTGTATTTGTTTGAATCTCGTAGTGTGCCTTTTTCACAGAAAAACTTCACACATGATTCTTGTTTATTTTCCTGCTCTTGAGGCCTCAAGACTTACCTGTGAAATGTTTTCAGTTGCTGTATTATACCACCTATTATTGATAAATACAATATCAGTCAGGAAGGCTTTAAAGCTAATACTGACTGGCCAATGTTTAATTTATGGAAAACTATGTAGTGTTTACCTGGTACTGCTTGAAGCCTGTTCCTTCTTATATCCCCATATCCCTCTGCACTGGCTCATTTGATAATAAATATAGGAAACGTACCTGTTGACGTTTTGGAGTGATTTAGCTGAATTTGGAGATGAAGTAGTTCAGATTTCTTGGATCAACTTTGGCTGGTGAGAGTATGCAAGCTTCCGGAACACAGAGGACCCTTCCTCTGTCTTATAAAGAGTCAGAACTAACTGTGTTTGGCTGTGTTTTGTGGTTTGAGCAAGGACAAATCTCAGGGTGAAAGTGAAAGGATGCACTCTCATGTGAGCTCAGTGGAAATATTCCATGAGTTGCTACAGTGAATGGTGCATGAATCAGGATTTTATGTTCTGTTTTAGGAATGTCACACATTTAAAGGCCATGTTCGGTCTTCAGATGAATACATCCAATCCTACCGGCCCTGAGGGCACAAGTGGCCTTTGTACGTCAAACAGTAGCATAGTACAGTAAGTGATAAGAGACCTCGCTAGGAGGCAGACGGTCACTTGGCAAGTTTGAGTCAAATTTATAATGACAATGAAAAGAAACCTCCCAAATGTGAGACTCTCAAATCTGTGTCTCTTCTGGGTAACATGCACTGGGATATGTATTGCTGGAGTACGGGTGCCTAGGGAATGTTAAGCATTTCAGAGTCTTTTGCACTAACAACATCTCATGTGTATGATGCATGATGAAAACCTAGATAAGTAGGGGAGATACTCTGATGTAGCAAGCCTCTGGTCCCAATCCGCTTACCCGATTGTACAGGGAGACAGGATCGTGGTGCCATATCTGCCCCCAACTTCTCTGTCAGCATCTCCTCATTGTGCTTCCCAGCTGCCTCTAGTTAAATCATGGCTGCCTCCAGTTGAGAAGGGAAAGGGATTACATGTCTGCACAGGTGCATCTGTGACTTGGACAGTAGTTAATTTCTCTCTCTCTCTCTCTCTCTCTCTCTCTCTCTCTCTCTCTCTCTCTCTCTCATATTTTATGTGTGGTGGGATTGTAAGGACAATAGCTCCGATTGCATCAACCTTTCAGTCTGACCGAGAAAAGATCACTCTATATCCTGAAAACCAAACAGACTATTTAAAATTTGCAATTGCAAATTCTAATTGAGAAGATGCTAAATTGTTTATTGGCAAATGTGTCATTTTAATAAACAATAATGTCATAAGAACATAAGAAATGCCATACTGGGTCAGACCAATGGCTCATTGAGCCCAGAATCCTGTCTCTGACAGTGGCCAATCCTGATCACTTGTGAGAAGTACCTAACAAGTGATAATGGGACGATCCGTTCCCCATTGTTCACTCCCAGTTCCTGACAGTCAGAGGTTATGTCCCCCAAACCTACCTGGCTAATAGCTGTTAATGGACCTACCCTCCAAGAACTTATCTAATCCTTTTTTTTTTTGAAGTCCAGCTATACTACTGGTCTTGACCACATCCTCTGGCAACTAGTCACAATTTACTTGTGGAATTTGAGTGAAAAAAATAAAAAAAGTTTTACAATTTGTTTTCTGTCTGCTGCCAGTTATGTTCATGTAGTGTTCCCTCATTCTGGTACTATTTGAGAATGTAAATAACTGCTCACTATTTACTTGTTCCACGCCACTAAAGTTTTTATAAACTTCCGTCATATGCCCTGTGTCATCTCTTCTCCAAGCTAACGAGCCGTAACCTATCAGGCCTCTCCTCACACACAAGGCATTCCATAGCCTTTATCATTTTTGTTGCCATTCCCTGTATCTTTTCTAGTTCTACTATCTCTTTTTTGAGATGGGGCGACCAATACTACACACAATATTCAAGGTGTAGTCGCACCATAGATTTATATAGAGGCATTATATTTTCAGTTTTATTCTCTACCCCTTACCGACTAACTCCTAACGTTCTGTTTCATTTTTTGTTTGTTTTACCTCTGCCATACATTGAACTGAGGATTTCAATGTCCTGTCTAAAGTGACTCCAACACCCTTTTCCTCAGTGGTAACCCCTAATTTAGAACTCATCACTGTGTCTATAGAGGGTGCTTTCAAATGTGATGGTGCAAAGCGTCGCCACAGCCTTACCTGCTCCAGAATGCAGCTGCAACTGCAGCTGAGATCCAGCCAGGCCCCCGAATGGATGGAACAGGGGCCGGATGGCCAGGGAGGGCGGGGAGCTGGGTGGAGGTGCAGCCACCCTGCTTCTCCCCTGCGCTGCTCCCAGTGGCCCGGTCCCCCCTGATGGGTGCCCATGGCAGTCAGTGATGGCTGCCATGACACCTGGACCTGGCAGGACTCCGGACTAGGGTGAGTAAGGAGGCTTTCAAATGTGAAAACCCACTTTGTTCCTGGTCGGGCGGTGAGATCCAGACCGTGGGGGGAGAGGGCTAGCTCGGGCTGTGATGCGGGGAACCGACTTCTTCAAGTCACAGCCTGGGCTAACCCCCACCATGGTCGGGATCCATCCCGTGTAAACATCTGGCAGCTGCAAAGAAATGTGACAGTGGCCTGTGGAGTAAAGCGCACCCAGCCACCGTCCTGTCTGAAAATACCTATAGTACGGATGGGTGAAATAGTGTTCACACCAAAACACACCCATAGTTTTCACACTCAAACACACCCATAGTTTGACTGAAAACACCCAGTCTTGCAAGATCCTCCTGCAGTTCCTCACAGTCTGCTCAAGGTTTGAACTACCTTGAATAACTTGGCATCATCTGCAAATTTGATCACCTCACTCTTTACTCCCTTTTTCAAATTATTAATAAATATATTAAACACCACCGGTCCCAGTACAGATCCCTGGGGCACTCCACTATTTGCTTCTCTCCCATTGTGAAAACTGACCATTTAGTTCTGCCCATTTGTTTCCTATCCTTTAACCCATTATCGATTGGTTACGCTGCCTCCTATCCCGTTACTGTTTAGTTTCTTCAAGAGTCTCTTGTAAAGGACCTTATCAAACACTTTCCGAAAATCCAGATACGTTATATTGACCAGCTCACTCTTATTCACGTGCTTATTTACACCATCAAAAGATTCCAACAGATTACTGAGACACGACTTCCCTTTGCTAAATACATGTTGTCTCTTCCCCATTATGTCGTGTTTATCAATATGCCCAGTAATTCTGTTCTTAACTGTTTCCACCAGTTTACCCACCAGCACCGATGTCAGGCTTGCTGGTCTGTAGTTTCCAGCATTGCCTCCGCAGCCCTTTTTAAATACTGGTATTACATTTAGTACCCTTCAATCCTCAGTTACGGCGGCAGATTTTAGCGACAGGTTACAGGTTACCAATAGTAGGTCTGCAATTTCATATTTGAGTTCCTTCAGAACTCTGGGGTGAATACCATTTGGTTCTGGTAGTTTGTTAGTATTTAGTTTATGAATTTTCTCTAGAGTCAGAGTCATGTTGATTTGTGACAGTTCCTCCAATTCATCACCTACAAAGAATAGTTCCGGTGTGGGTATCTCCCCAACATCCTCTGCACTGCAGTGAAAATTGAAGCAAAGAATTCATTTAGCTTTTCTGCAATTTTCTTATCCTCTCCAGCTCAAATCTACTCTGTCATTTTGATATATTTTGTACCCCAGTATTAGTGTCCCATTGGTTATTCCACCAGGTCTCTGAGATTCCTATTATGTCTAGATCTTCATTTAGTGCCAAACACACTAATTCTCCCATCTTGCATTTTAGACTCCTAGTATTTGTATATAGACATATTCTTAAACATATTCTTTTTATTCTTTTTTGGCTCAGTTTCAGTTAGCTGCTTCAGTTAATTTGGAATTTGTCTGTTCTGCACTGATTTCCTCCTGAGCACTCTCAGCTTCTTTCCTGTCCTCTATACTAGAATACTCACATTCCTCTGAATGAACAGTATCCTTTGGAGATGCCTCAGTCCAGACCATGCACTCCTCAGTGCCTGTCAGCTTTCCCTCAGAAAGACAGCCTTCATTGCAAGCCTTTCCTGGGAAATATTTTTGCGCCAGATTATACACGCAGCTTGGGGCAAAATAGAAGGGATTTCCAGTATATGTGAAAATTGTAAATTCCATAATTTTAAAGAAAACCTCTATCTATTCATATATGGAATTTTAATATGTGAATTCATATGCATTCTACTAATGAGCTGATGCCATTAACCCAGCTGTGTGAATGATGCAGGCGGCGACACTATAGACGCCCTGGAGGTAGGATGTCCTGGCTAAACAGCACTGCTGATATGGCAGTGTTGGATGGTGACAGCTCACTGCCAACACGATGATGATCTCTGCTAGTTATGAATACTGTTTGAGAGACTTTTGCTGTAAGCTTAATATGTAAGAGAAATTTCACAGCCAGGTTGGTAGCTTTGGAGGATCCTTGAAGGCAGCAAAGAATGGAGTGCCAATAGAAATCTCTCTGATATTTTATTGTTGGGGAAACTGAGTCACAGGCAGGTGTGCCGGCTTGTAGTGAGCAGCTTACTTTATTGCTCTTGACCACTCAGGCCATGATCCACAAATCACTTACTACTACTTAGTGTAGTAACATAATGAGTAAAGAGATTATATTTCTCTGTAATTAGTTCTGATGTTTTCACAGTTTTATCCCCATCACCACTACCAGCACCATAGTTCTGCAAATCTCTATATGAAGGAATAGACATTTGAAGACAACAGAGTAAATATAAATGTCTTGTTATACTTCAAATGAAAAGTATTTACTCTGAATTTGACTACGCCCTGTGTCATGGTTTTGCAGTCCCCTTCATCTGTTTAACCCTGCTCAGTCACATGGGGTATCTTTACTAACCCACAAGTGGATTTTTGCACTGTTGTGGTTCTACGACTTTGCCCTTCTAGGACATTGTCACCACCACATTGGTGAACAATGTCTCCATAGTACACCCTCTGACTAGTTACTGTTTTCATTCTGTAAGTAAAAAACTATGCCAGAAATGCATTGATTTTCCCATGGGATACATTTTCTACCCCAGCCAATGTTAAGCATAGGGGTAGAAAACACACCCATGTGTTTTTGCATAGAAAAGTGCCCCAAGGCACATGTCAATACATCTATCAACCTTGGCTGATGGCTCAAACAAACTTTTCTGTCCTTCGAACACTCTTAATGGCTCTTAGGGAGAGGCTACCCACAGAGACGAAATCGCTAATTCCCCCCAATCACACACGTGGGGACTGGCACCATGGTGCCAACCTCCCAGGAAAAGGGGCAAGGGTGTTTGATCAGTTTCCCAGAGGTTTTGCCTGCACGTAAGGGTCATACAGGGTGGCTGTCTGTTCTGCAGTGCAGGGGGAAGGGTGGGCAGAAGCCCAGCCATGGGGACTGGCACCATGGTGCCAACTTCCTCAAATATGTAATGGCGTGTTTGCAGGGCATGGGGTGTGTGGGTATTGTGAAACACACTTACTACTTTGACCACAAATAAGGATGGGATAAAATTTACACCTCAAACCATAACAATGAACTTGGGGTAGAAAATACACCCCAAACACTCAAAGTCATGACAATGGAGCAGGGTTAAAGTGGTTGAAAGATGTAGTCTGTCATAATAAAGACACTCAAATACAGAGTCTATTTACTGATGGCCAATTTCTCAACAACCCACAAATTCAGGATAGCTTCAGTGATCAGTTAATTTTTATCATGTTCAAAAACCTTCCATTGTTGGCTGCTATTTCTAGAGAGGCGTTGCAAATCAGAGATTGCTTTGCTGGCACAAAATGCCAGATGGATACTGCAACATAACAGTGATGACAAAAAAGAACCCCTATGTTATGATGACTCAGATAAAATGACAATGGGGGGAAATGCAGTACTCGCAGATTCTTTAAAAAATCCAGTTTTTTTATTTATTTAGAAAGCACATACAGCAATGTATGGGAAAGGACAGAGAGATGCAAAATAGGTGAGCATACAAATTAATTTCAAAAGAAATAGTGAGATGCTTTCCAGGTGATTAGTAGTACATCAGTCTATGTGAGCATTTAAACTGCTGTACCTTCTCTAGATTAAAAAAAAAGTAAAAAGAAACCAATTTCTGAAGAACAAGATAAATGTCTCTTTTCAGAAATTCCTCCAGGATTGGCCTGTAGGCAGCAAAATTTTCTGTGTTTGTTTTTATTCCTGATCTTTTCCTGAAGAGGGTTTTTGTCCTTCATGCCATAGTTTCTTTCCTCAGTGTCCGCCTCTGATGGCAAGTAAGTATACTTGTGAATGACGATCTCCCCTTAGTTCTTGACCTTTTCTTTAATTTCTTCTGATGTTTGAGTGAAATTCCAAGTTCCTCCATTATTGCATTGAAAGAAAGACACTGATGAGATATGGAAAAAGTGGTTAACAACATTCAAAGAAAATAAATGCCCAGTCTACACTCTATGATTTAGGGGTTAGGTTTTCAGAAATGTCAGTATTAAGACTTGAGCCAAAGTAGAGTGAGGTCAATAAGAGGCTTTTCATTCAATGGTTTGACTGGGTTTTGGATTAGATCCAGTACAAGAGAAAGGTCTTTCAAAAGCACTCAGTGTTGGTCATGGTCTGCTCCCACTGATGTTAATGGTAGCTCCCAATCGATCTGTAGGGTTCCTAGAGATGCACATGGTGGTGAAACAAATGTTTTTCTCGCATTTAAATACCCACCTGAATGTCAGACAAACTTCCATTCTAAATCTAAACTCGCATTAGTCTTACAAGTACATTTATTAGTGCTAAAGAAAACACATACAACCTTTCCAGAAGATTGTGGTTTGGCTCTTCTTTCTATATAAAATGTTGAGGCTGAACATTGAAAACAGACTGGTAAATTTCAAGTAGGTAAACACTCAACCTTCTTTTTTGGTTATCACATGTTAGTGGGAGAAGAGAATACAAAGCTAGGATTTGGGGTATTAAGGAGGAATGTTACAGTACTGCTTTTAAAAATATTGGGTCCAAGAAAGGAGCGATTACATTAGAAACAACTGGACACATTACAAATGACACGGTTCATTTAATCCCAGCAGCAGTAAGAACATTTGAAAAGAAAAATATCATAATAGTAAAACCTACTGCTAAAATAACGTGGCATAAAATGTAGTACAAATGTTGCAAAATGCATGAGCACATAAATATTACAAATGTGATGACAGAGAAAAAAGTATGTGGATCATGCACTGTAGATCTCTCACATTCTCTCTGCTCCCCCAATTCTAATTGAAAATTCTAATATTTTGTGTATCACAGTAGTTTCAAAAGGGATGCCACAAAATGTATGGATGACCTAAAAGAGAGTTCACATGGGCAAACATAGCCTACTGGTCACTTTAAGGCTCCAATTTTCAAAGTGTTTTTCCAGCCTACGTCCCCATACACATCCGTAGAACATACACTGGCATAGAGTACTGGAGCCGGAATTACTGTCCTTACCAGAAATTCAATGCCCACTCATGTAACTATCATTTAAGTGGCTTCTGGGGTGATGCAATTTAGAATTTTCTGGCACAAAGCCTTATAGCAGCTTGACTCAGCACTACCTGCTAGAGCTCTGGGCGCTTTGGCAGTGCGAGGTGAAGCAGGTGTCATGCTATTGTGGAAGTTATTTTTAAATTACATGAGCAAAGCCTTTTCAGAGAATGTCACCACTGATTTTGCTAGCCAGGAGGAATATGCACCTTAGCTCACTGGCTCTGATTTGTGGACACGACATCATTTTAATTGCAAGGGAGATTTTTTTAAACACCTGGATTTCAGAATGGGACAAGATCTTGATGAACGAGCAAAGGCCAATATCAATAACAGGATTATGTTGATCTCATTTAACTGATCCATGCTGAGTGTGGTCATGTTAGAGGCAGATTTCTACAAGATATACATGGGGATTGCATGTGTGGCATATGATGCAGAATGTTTTGTTGCCATGGCTATCTGTTTACATTTGAGCTTTACAATCATTCAGTAAATATAATTTAGGATGAAGAGAAGAATCCCAGGAAAAACATGTTTCTTTATGCCCAAGTTCTTTAGGGATATCATTGGCAAATCAGTACTTTAAGCACAAAGATGCCTATTTAATAAAGGTTATGGAGATGTTCAGGTCCTAAAAAATCTTTAATTGGTCAATCGGTTTGTTCTATTTCTCTAACCTTCACATCCTTATTATTCTTAGAAATAATTAAACATATTTATAGACCTGAAAGGTTACCTATTGCATCTTTGAAATAAATTTCTGCTCATGTGATCATTATTAAACATTTAAAAATTATTCTTGGAACAAAGTTATTGGTTTTAAAGTGCAGCCTGTTACTGTATTTGGTTGTACATTGGTCTATCTCTAGGTAGCTTATCACATTTATTTTACCACAAGAGCTGCACCCTGGAACTGTGGAATCATCTAAGGGCTCTGACTATCAAAATATCCCCAGCTGTCCAAGAAGGAGCAGTCCCATACTGGCTGACATTGGTGTAGCAGCCCTGGGCTACTGTCCTAATTATGGGCCTCCCATGAGTGAAGCAGTGCAGTCTCTGGGATAGGAGCAAGGCTTACCCATGAAGATGGCGCTGACCTAACTCCCAGAAGGCTCCCTGGAGTGACGCTAACCCCCCACTAGGAAGGAAGTTTAAGGTCACTTTTATACGAGGCGCTGGAAAGCGCCTCTTGAGTCCCGCGTTGAAAGAAAAGCCAGCACGGGGAGTGTTTACATGCTCCCTGCGCTGCCGGAAGTGACATGTCGGCAGCGACAAATGGGGAGCATGTAAACACTCCCCCTGTGGCTTTTCTCTCAACGCGGGACTCAGGACGCACTTTTCAGTGCCTCGTATAAAAGCGGCCTCAGAAAGGAGTTTAGCTGGGGACAGCACTCTGCCCCCAACCACTCTGCAAACTTCCTTTTCGGCAGGACCTTTTGCAAGCAGCCAGAGCACCGCTAGGAAAGTGGGTGGGGGCAGAGTGCTGGCTCTACTCCCTCCCAGTCTGAACATTTCTTAGTGGTGTTCAGACCATTTGCAAAAGCCCTCCTTAGAGTTCAGAGCTTGGGCTCAGCTGAGCCCTCCATGATACCTACCTACACTCCTGCTGGCTGACCTATAGAGCAGAGAAAAAATAGGAAGTTGCTGCTGTATACAAGACACTGTTTGGAATATCATTCCCATCTCCCTTACAGGTTACGTAAAAATGTTCTGAAGCTCCATACCACAGCTTCCAGTGTTGGAGCTATTGGGAAAGAGGGGACAAGGCTAGAGTTTGTCTTGAGAGAATTAATCAGCTGCAGTTTCCTTTGCTATTTCAAGACTTTCTAAAACAAATGACCTAGGAATCTGGAATGACTTTCTTTAAAAACCCAGATAGGAGATGTTCAAGGTTTATATGCTGAAACTTGTATAGATTTTTACAAAGTGTTACCACCTTTTCTTGAAAACATATATTTGCCCAGCTAAAAATTCTGACTGACATTGTGGAACAGAAAGCAAAATTTGAATCTTCACCAAGGTCAGCTCAGAATTCAAGATTGCCAGCCTCTAAGGGAAGAATTGTGGGGGATGTCGGAACAAATTCTATTAGGCAAAGCAGCGGACCACTTTCAAGGAATGCGATAGCCCTTATGATCGTCTCCTCCTTTAACGGAGTCATCCCAATGTGGGATACTCCATCCTAGACTGGCAGGCATCTGTGGGCTGTGACCAATATTCGTTGTTTATCTTCTGATACAAGAGCTATAAGACCTATATGTTTATCCCCTAATTTACATAAATGGGTGATAGTTTTCAACAGACCTGCAGTGATAAGACAGCTATTAGGCTCCTCCAATAGGCTCCTCAGGGCTAGGGGCATATGTCTGGCTAAGACATTTTTATTTTCAGATTCAGTCTCGCTGGTAGGTGAGGCACAGTTAGGTAGAGGCGCCCAGGATGCTGACATAAGAAGGTGGGTACAAGGCAAAGTGCATGGAATGTGATAGGTTAGAAATGGAGACAGCGCAAACTGGTGGTAAGGATTTAGTATCTGCCCCTTTTAATGACAAGCTCTGCCATAATAAATTGTGTGGGGAGTAATAGAAGGAGATCGGATAACACCTTTTATAGATCTTGAAACTATGGAAGTGGGGGGGGGGGGAAATTGAGGTTTGGTTGGGTGATCATTCTTACGAGGAAAGATCACTGAAGAGGCTCCAGATATAGAATCTGGAAGGGGAGATGGAGCAAAGAGAGCTGGGTCTTGTAACTATAACATGACTGTCTACAGAGTAGACAGCTGGCCTTTGCAACTTTGGGGGGAATCACACGTGCAGCAATTATCTGGATTTTTAAAAACTGGTTCTCAATAGTTCGCTGTTAACAAGTCCTGTTGCATTCACATGCATGCCATACCGATTTTAAGTACAGCGAAATAATGCATTCAGACCTTCTTGTAGTGCGTGCTTACCCGGCTGCTCAGTACGGTTCAGTTACAGGAAGTGGCCTGTGGGGAGCCAGAAGGTTGCTACTTTGTAGCAAAGTACAACTTTGCTACAACCTTTGCTGCAACTTTGCAAACTTTGCAACAACCTTTGCTACAACCTTTGTAGCAAAGGTTGCTACTTTGTAGAATCAGGGAGTAAAGAGGGAGAGCCTGAGGCTGCTGGAAAGAAGCCCCTCGCATAGTGAGGCGCGCTGCTTCTCTCCCTGGTTTCTTTCCGGTATCCCGCTGCTGCTACTGCTGCAGCACTACGGTAGAGGCAGAGGCAGATGATTGAAAGTCCCTTGGAGGGAAGAACTTTTTTGGGGAGAAGCATGGAGGGGAAACATGGAGGGGAAGAACTTTTTTGGGGAGAAGCTGGCTGCAGCCTGCACCCAGCGAGGCAACTACAGGGCTCCAGCTGGTCTCACTGCTTCCGGTAGGGGCAGGAGTAAAACAGCGCACTTGGAAGCACGGTTGCATTCACATCAGAAAAGATTACACACTAGTTAAAACCAGTACGATGTTGCTTTCACACTGCTGTTAAGTGCGGATTTATTGAAAACGGACAGCAAAAAGGTAGGTTTGAGTAGCTTTTCAACACGCATTGCTTTAGTGCGATATTGACTCCATTTAATCGAATTTAGGTGTTCAGACAGGCATGAAACATTCGTTTTTTTAAAAAAATCGCACAAATCAGAACGTCTGAATCCCTCCTTTGTTTAGAATTTACCTCATGTATTCCAGGTCTTTGTTCTATTTCAGAGTAGCCAGGCAGAAGCGCTGCACATTTGTAGATCTAGAAATAGAGGACACCTCTTGGGCCATCCTAGTCCAAGGACACTCTGATGAAGGGGTCTCCCTGGTGGGGATCAAAGGGGGAGGAGGAGGCCAGGCTGATACCCTGAATACAGTTAGTTTGCTTCAGACAAGTTGTTTGGAAAATTGAAGGAAACAGGGTGTTAGCGCCTCAATGACAGTTATCTCTTGGAATGTTAGAGGGTGGAAATCAAAATGAGTGGACAAACGGTCTCCAAGGTTTTGACATAGTGTGTCTTCAAGAGATTTGGGTACGCCAGGAGGATGAGATGGAGTTAGAGGGTTTTTATTGCTGGTGTGTTCCAGCATCTGCCCCTATGGGCAGAGGTAGACCTAGTGGAGGCCTATCTATATCTGTCTCTAACAACTAGATCTGACTTGTTTTCAGCCTCGTATATCCCAGGGTGGTATATTAGTTCTGCACTTCTCTTTGCAGAGGTTAAGGCTCATGTTTGAACCTTTTAATATCTACTTCCCTCCCGTGGGTTCTAAAAATGTGGACCCTCAGGCTTGGCAGACATTGGCCTCGGTATCAGAGGCAGCTCAGACCGAAAAGTAGGTGATTATTCGAGCCCACTGTGCAAACAAAGGCTGAAGCTTATCTAATAGACGAATGCAATGTATTTAGCAAAGAGGGGGAGGGATGACTGACATGAAACAGATTGTAAACTCAAGATAATGGGCATTTTTGCTTGTGGGAATTTAACTTCGGGGTTAGATTATTTCTCCTCATTTGATTTTTATCTATCTGTGAATTAGTGTGGTATTGTATAAACTGTGAAGTACTTTGATATGGCCAAAAGGCTGATTCATTCATTCATTCATTCATTCCTTTTCTATGAAGGGGGAGGGTAATTGTCCTCTATCAATAATTTTAAGGAGCTTGGAGATTTGACTTTTACTCCCTTCTTCTAAATACACTTAATATTAAGAAGTACAATCAGAAAGGACTCCTTAAACTTTAAATTATTTAGTAAATTATTAATTAGTGCAGCTTTGTACTACAGTCCCTATGAGCTCCTTACGTGTATCACAAAATACTATCTTTAAATTTGTATGTCAATCAATGGGCATTGATTGGTGGGGATGAGGGGTAGGAGTGGGGGGTTGGGCAGTGGGTTCTATAGGGCTTCTGAAAATTGGGGGGCAGGAGGGACATGCCCTCTACACAAGTTGCCTGTGTCGATCACACTTCACTGCTTCTTAAGTGACTAAGATGCTGTTAACAGCATGATGCTTTTCAACAGTAAGCTTGCTTGCTCATTCATTCTATTTTGTGTCATGCACACTGAAGATCGGGAAGCAAGGTAGATGTTCAAAACTAAGGATAGTCCTGAACTTTTCAGATCAGGAGACAAGATTATGCCAGCACAAAAAAGCAACTTTAAGATAAGCCAGTGTGCCTGTGAAAAAGGAATAAATGTTGGTAAAGAGACATGTTCTAGTGTGGAGTTGCTAAGAGATTATAACAAGCAAATAATGCTTGAAAAATATCACAGTGCTATCTCTTTAAAAGGAAATGGTAAGGTTATAATATAAATAAATTAAAAGACAAATTGCCTTATTAGTGTTGCTAGTATCATCTTGGGTTATTAAAATTGAAAGAGTTTTGAAAATTTAATTTATGGTTCATGCTCTTTTGTCCCCTAATCCTTGGATTTGAGGCTGAACATTGACAACAGACTGGTAAATTTCAAGTAGATGAACACTTAACCTTCTCTTTTGGTTATCATGCATTAGTGGGAGAATACACCACCAGGATTTGGGGCATTGTGGAGGAGTGTTACCATTATACACATTTGCTACTTTGAGCCTAAATTGTAGAGGTGTGCACCAGGGGCCCATGTCATTTCCGTTTTCAGTTTTCATTTTTGTTATTTAAATATGTCATTTTTGTTTTCATAAATATCAAATTGTTGTTTTTGTTCTTGCTTTCGTTTTCATTTTCCATTGGTTTAAATGGAAAACACATTTTCAGCTGTAACACTTTTATTTTTCACTATATTTGGCTGGAACTTGTTGTGAGTATACCTCCAATGGAGGAGGGCATTATGGGTACCAAATTACAAAAAGATTGGATAAAGGAAACCAATTTTAGAAGCAGTTGAATTATTTTATTTTGCAAAAATCTTCATATACATTCCTAGATGTAACTTCTTTGCAATGTAGATGAAGGTTTATACCCCTTTCCATATGTACTATCCCTGCCAACTTTCAGAAGGATTGGATAAAGGGTCCTGGTGGTATAAGCAATTAACATATAAATGTATGTCTGACTATAACATCTTTGTAGTCCAACCAGTGTACATATAATTTTGCAGGGCTGTATATCACACTTTCACAATCATATCTGCCAAATATCAGAAAGATGTGATACAGGGTCCCAATTGTATATGTCTGCACAGCATATGCAGAGAAGGAGCCTATGCCAGGGATTCTCTTTCGTGTCACTGTGCTATATGATCGGTTTGTAATGTCAATTAGCCAGCAGAAAGGTCAACTAAATATCCTTATTCTGTGCTGCAACCATCCCAATGTCTCTATCCCACTTGTTACTGGGAAGTCAGAAGCATCTGTTTAGGAAAGAGCCAATAGAGATTCTCTTATGTCCTCTGTCACAGTGCTGCAGGATGTGATTGTGATGATAATTGGCCAGCATGGATGTGTAAACTATAGGTGAAAACAGACATGATGCTAACCACCCTTTAACCACCCTTGGTGGTTATTTATGCATGTTTCAGGGCTGCATAGGCCACCAATACAGCCCTGCAATATGCATAAATAACCACCAAGGGTGGTTAAAGGGTGGTTAGTGTCATGTCTGTTTTCACCTATAGTTTACACATCCATGCTGGCCAATTATCATCACAATCACATCCTGCAGCACTGTGACAGAGGACATAAGAGAATCTCTATTGGCTCTTTCCTAAACAGATGCTTCTGACTTCCCAGTAACAAGTGGGA
>QEPC01012556.1:1682534-1695675 GCA_003113815.1 Sphenodon punctatus
CCCCCTCCCAGATTCCCCGCCAGGATCCCCCCGGCACATCTGATATGGCGTGACGGGGTGACCCCGGCGGGGAATGAATGGGTTGTTTTCGGTACGGGGCCAAGTGGCCCCGTAACGTCTGAAAACACCCTATGCCTCCTGATTGCTGGGATGCTATCCCCAAAGTCCCAGTTATGTCCCTTCTATGCCTGCCCCCTATGCCTGCCTCGAAGCCACTACTGATCGGTCCTGTAAAGCTAGAAGCATGCAGTAATTGGCCAGTGAATGTGTCTGTTAGGGTGAAAACAGACATGACGCTAACCCCCTTTAACCACCATTGGTGGTTATTTATTCATGTTGCAGGGCTGTATTGGTGCCCTGTGCAGCCCTGCAACATGCATCAATAACCACCAAGGGTGGTTAAAGAATGGTTAGAGACATGTCTGTTTTCACCCATAGTCTTTTGGGTTTCTCCACATCCTCAATCCTACAGTCTCTCTCCCCCTGCCATGCCAGGTGCCAGCCTCTGACTGGCACTGCATGTGCTGCTATTTATCTAAATAATGGTATTCAAGGGGGACAACTTCAATTGCTTATAAAATTGGGTCCCTTTATCAAATTGTCCTGTAGTTTGGCAGGGATGACAGGGAAGGTATGTGATACATTCCTGCCAAATATATTGTAAACAGGATGGAATATACAAATGTTACAGCTGGAAATGTATTTTATACCATCAGGACCCTTTATCCAATCTTTCTAAAAATTGTCAGGAGTGTTAAGCTTGTGGAGGGACATAATATTCACAGGTTTCATGGAAATTGGATGGAAGATAAAGAAATTGTAGCCATGAATTGAGTATGGAGCTTTTCTTAAAATCACAACATTCAATTGCTTTTAAAATTGGTTCCCTTTATCTAATTGTTTCCAAACTTGGTATACATAGTACCCTCCATTGGGGGGTACAATCTCCCCAAGTTTCACCAGAATTTAATAAGAAACAAAAATATTATAGCCGGAAATACGTTGTTCAGTTTTTCCCCTTTATTTCAAAAACATCATTTTCGTTTCTATTTTCATTATTATTATTTGTCATTTTCATTATTGCAATAACAATAATGAAAATGACAATGTTTATTATTGTTATTCTAATAACGAAAATGACATGCACACCCCTACGTAAATTGACTTGACAGATCCTCTTCAACTAGACTGACTGTGTTTGCTATTATGTTATTAAGTTTCACAATGGAATACTGGGTTGTATGTCCCTGAAAATTAAAATTCCCTCCTTGAAGAGCCTGATCAACAGGGTTTTGGAAGAGTAAGGGGATGAACTGACAGCAGTAGAATAACAGGTTAGAAAGGTTTCAGACACATATGAATGATGAGGGATTAATGCACATAGCAGCAGACCCTTTAAAATTACTTCATCATGAAATGTATAAAAAGAGACAAAAACATTTTAATTTGCATGTGCTACATCATGTTTTATAACTAGGCAATTTAAATGATTACACGAAGATAAATTATGGAGGTATACTGCAAGAGAGTCTAGCTGATAATATAGGTCCAGAGGGGAAAGGATTTCCCTTTTTTGGCTGCAGTAGACATATTTTTATGATAAAACATATGGGTGGAACCATAGTCTATATTTAACATTACAGGGAAGTGCTTTGCTTGTACCTAACTTCTCCCAGTGAAAATATTTTGGCACATTTTTTCCAGTGTGCTAACAGTGAAGCAAGTGCTTTAAGAGTCTGCTTGAATACTGTACCACTAAGAGCTAATTATATAATTATATGAGTTAGAGCAGCATATAAGCCATCCTAAACTGGAAAATAGAATTTCAAATTCTAGCATGGTTCTGCATTAAAAAGTGTCTATAAAAAGAGTATCATGGACATTCAATGTTTATCTTTTGTTTCTAGATTAAGAAAAAGTTGGTTTGTTTAACTTCAGTGAATATGAATTAGTCTAAGTGTCCTGGGGTTGCACGGGTGTAACGCTAAGGGCAAAATTGAACCTAGGGAGCTTTCAATGCTGGGCACTATGCATAAGGGCTCAGGATGAGTTTCAGAACAAAGTGAAGAGTTCCAGAACTAGCAGTTTGGAAGTGTAAATTTGTGTTTCACTGGAAGATGATATTGTTGGACAACCATCCATGTCATTTTTATGCAGACAATTGCTAGTGGACCATCAAACTTTAAACATAGGAAGCTGATGATTTATCAAATTTGTTCTACATGATAGTTCTACAGTTTATGTAATTAACTCATTTGTTTCCACTTTCATGATACTAAAACACAAATTGGTCTGTGCAGGTAACATGCAAGCTGTTGTTACTAACTATATATACTTAGCATGAGTAAGTCTTAGCCATATCCCAGCAGGTCCTGAAGAGGTGTATGCTCACTAAGGGTGTTAACAAACGAGACGGTAGCCTACACTAGGTGTGTGTCCAGTCTGTACATTAGGTGCTTCTCCCCACTGGCCATGTGGCCACCACCCACTGGACACGCAGTCCCCATTCATGGTGGGGTCCTGAAGCATGCAGAGCCCACTGTGTGGCTGAATACAGGCTAACTTTCACCCACATGCCCACTCCCATAAATAAGGTTGCATGCAGCGCCTCTGTGGAGATCTCGACACAAATGGCACTGCAGAGCTATAACCAGGACATGAACTAGTGCCAGCAGGAGGCCAAAGACTTGAGCTGCAGATATAAGGAGAGCTGGGACAGCAACGTTTCCTCCAGCCATGGGAGGCAAACATTGCCCTATTAAGAGCTCATTGACTGGTTCCTCTGCATAGATAGAGCCATCATTGCATCCTGCTTGTATCATTGTGCCTATCTGAGGGGCCAGAAGTGGGTGAATATGACTCTCCCACTGCCCGCTCCCACCACAACTGCTCCCGGTCCCATCACGGAAGTTGCAACTACCAGTGGGCATCCCTCCATGCCCGACCTCACCCTGGAGCCAGCACAGGTCAACATGGACAAAGATACCATGACTCTTGCTGTTTATCCCCTTGAGCTCAAGATCCAACTTTTGTTTGAGGAGCCACCCGAGGTTTTGGTCGAAGGACCTGGAAGCCACCTTCTAGAGGAGGCAGTGGAGGCGAAGGAGAATGTTTGCCTACACTTGGTGGGGGTGTTGTGTTTACACAGCTGCATGATATTCTGTCCATTTTTATCTAATTATATTTTTTATTGTTTACTGGGTTGACAGGGGGCTAGGAGAACTCAGGGGAGCAGGAGGAAAATCCTTGGGATACAGCTCCACAGAACGGGAATGGTAGGTGCAGGACGTGGGTGGGAAGGCACCATGGTAGAACTGCAGGCTGATGGGGGGGAGGTGGAGGAGGTATCATGGTAGGACATCAGACTGGTGGGGGGTGTGGAAGCCCAAATCGCAGATGGGGGGAGCTAATATGACAGCACAAATGGTGGTGGTTGATTTCTGTATGTTCTTCATTCCTCTACAGTGATTGTGGGAGAAGAACTACGTGCACTGGGATCCCGTCGCAGCAACTGCCCTACAGCTGCATAGGCCAGGTACTCATTCCTGCTTCCCTTTAAGTGAGTAGAGGGCTGAAAATTGGATGGACAGGGGCTTGAAACACTGGGGCAGGAAGGTGGGTGGGGAGGTCGGAAGTAATGGCTTTCCTTGCTGCCCTGCTACAGGTATGCCAGTGCAATGGACACAGATGGAAGCCCCTGCTACAAGCACCCAGCAGAACTAGGACCCCGCATCTGGAGGCACAGGGAATATTTGAAAAGGGAGCTGCTCCAGGATGCTATGTAGCAGATGGATGAGATCTGGGATGCTATTAATGGCAAGGCCTAGAAGCATAGGCAGCTGGTCTGGCAGAACGCCACAGAACACAAGGCCTTTGCGACTGAGACCCGCCTGGACTTCCGGTGGGAATACAGTCACCAGGCCTGCCTTCTTAGCATTTTTTAAAAGTGTTTTTGGCTAACATTGCGGTTGATGTGCTGGCACAAGGTGTTCTGGATCTCTCCAGCTATGCGCTGTTCCGCTCGATTCAGTGGGTCCCAGAACAGGGGCACTGGTTTGCCAGAGCTAACTGGCCATGGGTTCTCTAACACAACTGGCCTGTAATCAATAGCAGCTTATACTCGGTGCATGGCCAGTCCTGTAAGGACACATGATCAATAGCAGCCAATAGCTGCTCACATGGTGCACACAGCTAGGCCGCTTCCCATTTCTTTAAGGTGTTCAAAACATTTGGCACATGGTCTGCAGAGTTCATGAACACTGGAGCTGCAGTCATGGAGATGCATTCTGAGATCTTCTTTGTGCTCATTATTGCTCCCAAGCCTTCCTTTCTGCTGCTCAGCTGAACCGGCAAGTGATCCAACAGATCCATGCTTTCTGCTGTCATTGGCACGATGTGATGTCCAGACACAGAAAGGCTCTCACTCGGTCTATGGCAGGGACATTAGGGCACACAAAACCGTGAAAGCGACTTCTGATACTATGCTATGCACTTGCCTAGCTCTGTTGACAATGGACCATGCTGGGGAGGACTGATGCTGTGCAAGGGCAGCTGATGCGCTCAGAGAGGTACCTGTTGGGATGCTCAGCTTCAGTCACCGACGCCATGCGCAGGGCTGTACCCACAAAGAGGCTGGTCTGGGTGAAGGAGAAAAGCACAGACTGGTGGGAGAAAATGCTGTCCTCTTGGGGAGACACTGAGTGGGTTGCAATCTTTACATCACTACATTGAAATCTGCATAACTTGATGGCGCCAGACAAAAACAAGGTTGTGTCTCTTTGAGGAGTGCTTTTCTTCCTTTGCTTATAATGCAGAACATCTTGGTTTTATAGTGAGAAGCACCGGATTACTCCAAACATTCTCTGCATACCAGAATAAAAGGCTCTCTCATGGGTAGGAGTTTTAGTTAGCAATATGAACATTTATTTATATTTCTCTAATGTTCAATATTTTTTCAGATTGTAAAATAGTTTAGAATGAGGAATAAAGGTAATTCAAGAGCTGCTGTCCTTTTCCGCATCTACTAAAACCCCTTGGCCTTAAGCCTTGGGAGTCAAAGCTAAAATTTTGCTTTCCTCTCCCCTTTTCCAAGACAGAGAAAGTGTATGTTAGAGGCGCCACAACCATGCACCCCTTCTTTAGTGAGCTTACATGTCTTCAAGGCCTGCTGCGATACAGCTAAGACTCACTGTGCTTTTAGACGTGCTTTTGTGCCCGTGGACATAAATAATCAGCTTTTTGAAAAGTTGTATGAGTGATGTTTAGATGTGCCACCGCCCCCATTGCATGCTGCGGCCCGCACATTGCTTTAATCCGCATTGGTAAAACCCCAATATCAATGAGGTTCCAAAAGAATGTGTGAGCCACGGTTTGCAATAGTGGCAGTGCGTCTAAATGCCACCCATGTGATTTTTCTAAAAGCGGATTATTTAAATCCGCGTGCACAGTGGCACATCTAAAAACGCGCTTGCTCATGCTATAGATACTTAACAACAGCAGCATGCATGTTCTCTGCATGGACAAATAGCTCAATTGCTGAGGAAGCTAGAACCAGAAAAAATATATAGCTGAACAGTATTTAATTAATGTATTTATCTATTTTAATTTATATTCCACTCTTCCCAAAGGCTCAGTAGTAGACTGAATTGTCTCAGTTCAGAAATTAAAAGAGTAAATTATACTTCCTCCATACTTTCTAAGTTTGTCACCAGCTGTGGCCTGTAGACACTGGAGCCCACCCAGCTGTCTGTCCCTCTTTGATTTTTAACTCAGCATTTCTCATTAAAACCCTAGATTGTAACATTTTTCTTCAAATTCCTTCTGCGATCACAACTTGTGCTGTGATCTTTGAAATCTTGGCTACTCGTTGGTTTACTGAGTAGCCATCTGATGTGGTGTTTGCTGTTTCATTGAGAATTATTTTATAATTTCACTCACTTGTGTGAACCTGATTAATTGTTGAATTCATGGTTTAGCATTCCGTATATCATCATAGTAGATGGTTGTGTGTTTTCCCATGTATAGCTCCATCAATTGTCAATAATTCAGTAGTTTATTTAATAGTAGTGTTAAACTTATGATTTCCTTTTTAAAAAATCATTATTTTTTATTATTACTATTTTAAAGTGATTCTGTGTCTTGCTTTGTCCATCTCAAAGAGCAAAGCAAATGAATGTGGAATTGTGTGCTGCTGTAAGATTGTCTTGCACAGGCTAAACCTGTGTTCCATGTTTTGGTTTATTTCCCCCTAACTAGACATGCAAAGGAAAGTTATTATTTTAACAATTTAGTTAATAGTTTTGCTAATTTTCTCAAAATTAGCTGGGGCCCTTATTTCTTATATTCAAATCTGTATATGTACCAAAACAGGTAAGCATGAGCAAAGTCATGGCTGCACATTATATTTCCCCTTTTAGATAATTATAAATATCCTCTCAAACAAGCCTGTGTCTCAAACAAAGCAAGTTAAGTGTGTAACAGAAACGTGTAATTGCTGTCAGTTTTGCAGCATTAGCAGAATATGCTCATAGACGCATTGCAAATAAGAGAAAAATATAATTAAAAAATTAGATGAGATTAACTGTTGGCCATCACTCTCTTAACACCTTGTCATTTAAACACAGTTCTGGTAACATAATGATTAACAGCAGTTTCTCTCCCTATCTTTTCTGTTTAAAAAAGCCACAAACAAAATACAGAATAAATTGGATATCATCTGAAACAATTTGTTGATCTGCCTCAGATGTTCTCATACCCTTAGACATGCCATTTTATTCTCTTTGTGTGTCAATTCCCCATCTGTAAATTGTGCCCCCGGACCCTTTGCCTGCCTTGTCATCTGTTTCAGAAAGTTGCTGTCTCATTGTATGCATTGTACTGCACCGGGTAGAACAGGGACACAATCTAATCTGGAGTCTCTAACTATAACGCAAATATAAAAGCAACAACCATGAAATTGAAATAAATTCCTCATACTCCTTTTACTTTGTTGGTGCAGCAATTTCTAAGGAGACACGGGTTTTATGGTTGTGTCTAAATCCTATGGATTTGCCTTGTTTGCATAGAATTTTTAGTGCTAAGACAAAGGGCAGTTACAATCTGCAAAGTGGCATCTAAAATGATACCTCTGTTAGATTTCCCCCCCCCCCCCGTACTAATCCCAAGACATGCCTGATTTTCTTGCCAAGAAGGCTAACCACTTTTTATTCATATAAGAACTGCAAAGTCAAATCATTAATGGAAAGAGAGTTGAGATTCTGTTCTGGCTCACGCTTTTTATCTAAAGTATTGTCAACTACATAGTTTTTTCATGTTGTGCAAGTCAGAAAGTACCTCACATGAATTTCAGATTCTAGAATGAGTTTGCATGACTGGACTCACAATTAGAAAAACACAACTCCTGTACCACAATTAGTAAAACTCCTGTATTTGAACAAAATGAACAAATTTGACTTAGAAGTAATAAAAAAAGAACTCTACAGAGGTGGGTTTTTTCTTTCTCTTTCATTTAACTTCTCAGTATATAGCTAACCTTTTAAGTTCTGGATAGCGGAGTCCTTTAGAACAAGAAACCTTGTTGGACATGATATGGAGCAGCTCTTGTGAAAGGGCTAGCGTGCTTCTGACTCTCATCATAGCGGCAGGTGATGCTGTACAGCAGCACCTCTCTGAAGCAGTTGGTGGAATCAGATACCTTGCTTACATGTGTAATCTCTATTAGGGTTCATGTGGTATTCCTAGTTTCCACTTTATTAGTGGCTAGTCTAATTTTTGAATAATAAGGAAGATTTTTAAAAAAACCTCATCTGTGTCATGGGATACAAATTTGCATAAAAACTAGAAGTTTCCATAATAGTACTCAGAGGCAAGTTGAAGGCAATACTTGACAAATATTAATGATTGTAACTAACTACATCATTTGGAACAATCCAATAAGTAAAGAGTACTGTTACCAAGAAGGTCAGAATGTTGTTTCCTACATCCATCCCTGCTCACAGTTCATGGGCTTGTGCCAGGCGCCACAAATGGAGTTTGCACACTCCCTCTTCCCCACCACCCCGGCTGCCTGAGAGCTGGGCAGCTGTTCCAGCAATCTCACTGTTCCTGGGTGCCTGGGGACAGCGAGACTGCCAGTCATCCCCACCCCCGCTGTCAGGCAGCCCCTGGGGACAGTGAGATCACGTCCCTCTCAGCTGAGAGCCATTTGGGAGAAGGGAGCACAGATCTTGCCCTACTCAGCTGAGAGGTGGCTGGAAGAACGGAGTGCCGATCGCACCCCTGAGAACCTCTGGGGAATTTCTGTGCTCCCCTCTCAGGGTCGGCTGTCAGCTGAGAGGGGTGTGCTAGCTGTGCCTCTATGGTGCTGGTGGACGAAGGGTGGGGGACCCTAACAAATGAGACCAGGTCTCATGGTTGCTCGTTGCCCCAGTTTGAACCGAGATAACCCGCACTGTGTGCTTCGTATTCTTGGGAATAACATAAACATAAGAAGTGCCATACTGGGTCAGACCAATGGTCCATCTAGCCCAGCATCCTGTCTCCAACAGTGGCCAATCACGGTGGCTTGGGAGAAGCACCCAACAGGTCACAACGGGGGATCCATTCCCTGTTGTTTTCCCCCAGCTCCCGTCATGTTCTCTGATCCTGTCTGGCTAATAGCTGCTAATGGACCTGTCTTCCAGAAACTTGTCCAAACCTCTTTTAAACTCAGCTATAGTACTGGCCCTTACCACAGCTTCTGGCAGTAGATTCCACAACCCAATTATACGCTGAGTGAAAAAATATTTTATTTTATTTATTTTAAACTTGCCACCCATGAGTTTCCTGGAGTGTCCCCTAATTCTAGTACTAGCTGAGAGGGTAAATAACTGCTCCTTGCTTATTAGTTCCACACCACTCATGATTTTATAAACCTCTATCATATCTCCTCTCACTCATCTCTTCTCCAGACTGAAGAGCCCCAACCTACCAAGCCTCTCCTCATACAGGAGCCCTGCATGTCCTTGATCATTTTTGTTACCCTTCTCTGTACCTTTTCTAGTTCAGCTATGTCTTTTTTGACATGAGGTGACTAGAACTGCACACAATATTCGAGGTGTGGTTGCACCATTGATTTGTATAGAGGCATTATGACCTCCTCAGTTTTAATCTCTATCCCCTTCCAAATAATTCCTAATATTCTGTTTGCTAGGTAAAAATCTGGTGGTCACCATACAGACTGGTGAACCTGGGGTTATCGGGGACCAATGTGGGGTAGCGTCTCATTTGTTATTACCCAGTGTGGGTAAGACTCATGAACTGAATCTCTCCTGTCCCTAGCCTGCAAATTTTACTTTTCATTAAAGAGCTAAGTATCATGAGCAAAATCAGTGCAACCAAGAGAATTTCTATCAGTAGGATAGAAAATGGAAACTGTATATCAGAAACCCACAGAATTTGTAACAGCCTAGAGTAGAACCACAGATGCCAATGAAATTATTGAAAATGTAAGTCAACCATTTGGAATGCATAGAAATGGGGTGGACAGAAATTGCATTGCTATAAGTGAAGATTGCAGCTTTCTGTCTACTCGGGTCAAATAGAAAGCACATAGAGCAATCGAGGAGGACAGGTCTGAATTGTTGTTTAGTAAGAGAAATGAGAGCATCCTCAGGAGCACTTTGACTTTTTCCCATTAAGTAGGTAATCAGCAGAAGGGTGTAATTGTCATAGAGCTCAGAGACTGTATCTCAAAAAGGGGATCATTAACTTGCTACTTCTCATGTCACCATGGCAAATTGCAATGAAGAAACTGTACCACTAAATAAAAAAACCAACAACTCGAGCATTTGTAACAGACAAAGATGATCAGTACAAACAAATGGTAATAGGATTGACTGTCAGAGGGACACAGATGCATAGATATACAGCACTTGGAGTAAGAGGGAGGAGATGAAATAGTGCAATTGCATGGTCAGTTAGGATGTAATGAGATCTGGAGAAAAAGTAAATGGGCTTGTTTGAAGCACAGGGCAGTACATCCTGGTCAGGGACCCGTGTTGGCAGAAAAGGGGGAAATGCAGTGAACATGGGTCCCTGATCATAGTTCATGCCATTGTTCTGAGCTGAGTTCTACGTCTCATTGCAGGCATGAGGGTGTTTCTGCACAAAACTTTCTAGCAACTTGTACCATTAATAATAAAAATCTGCTAAAGCTTTACAAGTCAACAGGATTTGATACCTTGATTCTGAGTCATTCTTCAAGGTATTTTACTATAAGTATTGCGTGCATAATTCTCCATTCACTTACATGAAATCAAAAGTGTCTCTGCTGAAATGCGTGCAGTTATATTGGTGTAACAGCAGCGTGCAAACCATGAGAAGAACTGCATGCAAGATGTATATTTCTGAATAAGTATGTTTTCATTTTAGGTGTTAGAGGCACAGAGAGTTTAGCTTGCATGTCTGACTTTGCAATGCATAATAGTACAAGTTACTTGGAAGCTTTGTCTAACAAATTTTAAAAGGATAAATTAAAATTAAATATTGATGTTGTGAATATACTCCTGTCAGCTAAAACACTTCCTCTCTGCAATGGGGGGTTTCTGAGAGTTAACAGGATCCCATATGTTTTTGCTTGGAGAGTTTTCTAAAGAACTATATAAACTTCTCTCTCAAGTTAAGGTGTGATTTTTGCAAAGCTCACTTTCAGCAGAAGGAGGTTGCAAGATTTTAAATCATTTTTGACTGGAGCCAGAAGGAAGGTAAATAGTTTTTTTCTTACCTGAAAATGCTGAACTACCCAAAGCAATGGCAAAAGAACAAATATGTCTAAAACCCTGATAGCTTTTAATCTAGTAAAGTTCATTCATTGCCCATAATAGACATGTTTTATTATTGCTCAATGTGCACCTGACTGCCCTAATTCTAGGAAACCTAGAAGTCCATTCAAGAACCTTGCTCCTTTTGCAAAGGATGTTTTTTAAGGCTAATAATATGTAGATGGCCAAACCCTTGCCTCTCATGTACTCTATTTATGATCAGTGTTTTTCATTGGACACACCTTTGCTTTACTGACTATACAGTGTGAATTGAGGGCTGTGTTCGAATCCCTCGCTCCTCCCGGATTAATTTGCCACAGTCTAACTCCGTATATAAGGTGGTTCCAGAAGTGGAGTTGGACGGATGGGTTTGCTTACACTGTAGTCCGTAAAAGAAACAAAAGGCCTTGCATGCAGAAAGAAAAAATGGAGAAAAAATAAAGACAAAAATAAATTAACTGAAATAACCAAAATCTTAAAATGAAAATGAGATCCAAAATCTATTAAAAATATGGAGACAGAAAAATGTCACAGGCTATGTATACTTATACTTTAGCTGAATAAATAACAATAATAAAATTACTTTGCACTTTATAAAAACACCTTCCCTTCACACTTCTCATAGCTGTTACAGAATTAGCTTTTAAAGAAAAGACTGATAAAAAATAGGTCACAATAAAACTGTCTATATTCTTCTTTTCATAAAACCATTTCCCACAGAAAGGTTCTATGATAAAAAATATGTGATATTGCTTCTTTATTCTAATAAAGCTGAAGATTTTCATTATGATGAGACTGAATACCATCAGTTATATGTTACTTTGATAAAGTAGCAGAATTTCCACACAAATGGAATTTGTATCACATCAGATGCACTGTATTATATTTTATTCAGCCTAAAAGTAACTTAGAGAATTAGTAGACAACTTGCAATGCATAGTTATTGGACTATTTTAATATAGATCTTAGAAATATGGGGGAAGGTTTTCCAAGGCAAATATTGCACATAGTAAATTTCCATTAAAGACAATTATCATTTTTCCTTTTGAAAATGTATCCCAAATTGTCCAGCACAAATGGTTAAAGATTCTTCTACAAATACTATACGTTCTTACTAGCACTTGTACTAAATAATCAAATTTATTGCCTTTGCAAAAGTATTTTTATAATGGAAATTAAAAACAATTAAAGACCCTACCTGAGATAAGATCTATTTGTTTTCAGAATATCTAATTCATTAAGTGTTTTTTTTGAAAAGCGATGTAGGCACATAGGAACATATATCTTATTGTAAGTCAGTGGGATTTACAGCCTCAATGTCCAGAGTTTCCCTGAGTTTTGTCTTGGGTCCTGGTGCAAACAGTTTGATCTACAGAGGTAACAATGCATGTTTTTACGCACACATTTCTCCTGCATGTTTACTGTTACATCCTGAACTTTCTGTGTGTCTAAATCACTCCCCCAGATCTTAAACATCTGGCTCTTAGAACTTCTGCATAGAATTTCTTCCAGAACTTTTGTGTGTAAAAAGGTCTCCTGGTAAACTGCTTTCCTCCAGCCAGTTGTGGTCACTTGGTTTCCATAACAGCCCTTCATGTCTACAGCTGCAACTACTTTAGGCTGCTTCGGTGTGCATGTGAAGAATACATCCAGGAACTGCCTCAGGGTAGTGTGTGTGTGTGTGAAGAATGCATCTGGAACTTATTGTGGACTTGTAAACCCAGAAGATTAAGAACATAAGAAGTGCCATACTGGGTCAGACCAATGGTCCATCTAGCCCAGCATCCTGTCTTCGACAGTGGCCAATCATGGTGGCTTGGGAGAAGCAATGGGGATCCATTCCCTGTTGTTTTCCCCCAGCTCCCGCCATGTTCCCTGATCCTGTCTGGCTAATAGCTGCTAATGGACCTATCTTCCAGAAACTTGTCCAAACCTCTTTTAAACTCAGCTATAGTACTGACCCTTACCACAGCCTCTGGCAGTAGATTCCACAACCCAATTATACATTGATTGAAAGACCAGCACTTTAAGGTGTGTCTAAAAATGCCCAATGTGCTTGTTCATGAAGTCCCATCGCAGAAAATGGGACTCAAGCAGGCATAGGAATTCCTTTACCCATGTCAGAGGGCAGGATTAGTGCCTATCAGGGATTTTCGGTTTTGGAATTTTGGATGGAATTTCAGTTTTCTTTTCTTTTTTGTTTTGGTTCTTCATGATTTTCAGATCTAATTTCAATGTTTTTGTTTTTTCCCCCCATTGATCCCCCATCCCTTTTTTCTCATTGAGTTAAATGGATTTTCTCCCATTGAAGTCAACGAGAACAAACGGGGGGGGGGGGGGAA
>QEPC01012556.1:1706414-1719674 GCA_003113815.1 Sphenodon punctatus
GGTTGCCTGGCAGCGACGCTGCGTGCCTCGTCCCCGGCCGGGGCTCCATTTTTTTGGTTCCGCTGGGGGATTGGCGTCCAGACGTTACTTTTGCTTGGTTCCCTGTGGGGGTTGGTTTGACCACGGTTCCCGAGACCTTCCCCCGGCTAGCCCGGGAAGCGTGGTTGAAATTGACCCCATGTGCGTATTGAGCGTGATGAACATCTGGCGCACGCCGTTCAAATGTTCCGGGCCCTTTGGCCCCGCGGGGGGGTTGAGCGTGGTTCACCGTGATCTCGTAACGTCTGAAATCACCCCATGTTGCAGGGCTGCATAGGGCACCAATACAGCCCTGCAACATGCATAAATAACCACCAAGGGTGGTTAAAGGGTGGTTAGCGTCATGTCTGAAAGTACCCAAAGACTAATGAAATTATAAGCTACATTAACGGAAGTACTGGGCTTGTTCCCAATCCCCTGCACATGCTTCGCTTGCGTACATGCGGCTTGCGTGTGGTTCATAGTCCTGATCGTACGTGTGTGCGCGGTCCACATGGGGAATGCATTAATGCTGTTTGCACAGTATGCAGGATTTGGGATTGAGCCTAGTGTCTCCAAGTCAGTGGAAGTAATAATTCCACTATATTCAGCAATGGTTGGACCTCACCTGGAGTATTTGTTTCCAGTTTTGGGCACCTCATTTTAAGAATGACATTGATGAATTGAAGTGGGTTCAGAAGAGAATGACAAAGGGTCTGGAAAGCAAGTCTTATGAGAAAAGGTTGAAGGAACTGGCTATGTTTAATCTAGCATGATAGCAGTCTTCAAATATCTAAGGGGCTGCCATAAAAAATGGCAATAAACTGTACTTTATTGTTATGGAGGGCGGGACTAAAAATAATAGGCTCAAACTGCAGGAAGGTAAGTTTGGTTAGATATCAGGAAACATTTCCTAGCAGAACTAGCTGTACAGCAATGGAACAAGTAGGCTCTTGGTCACTGGATGTTTTCAAGATGAATCCAGACAGCCATCTGTTAAGCATGTTTTAGTTATTGTCATCCTGCACCCAATTAGATGACCCATGAGGTCCCTTCCAACTCTGACATTCTGTGATTCTACACAGGTGGGTGTTTTTTTGTTTGTTTTTTTTAAAGTAAAATTTTCATCCCCTGTTCTCACTTAATTGTGACTGCACTTTGCACAAGTAACAGAACTTTTGAATTGTCTGTCAGTTTTTGCATTTACAAAGCATGTGTAGGGAAGAGGGAGAGAGCATGCACTCCCATGAAAATACAAGCAGAGATAGCATCATGGCCTGGCTGAACAACTGTCCCTAAAAGTAGAGCTGAAGAGAATAGTTAATTCTGTAACCAGTGACTAATCTAGGTTGGAGTATGCACCTAGGGGGTGTTTTCAGATGTGACGGGGTGGCTTTGCCCCATCACGGAAACAACCCTGAGATTCCCCGCCGGGATCACTCCGACACGGCCAACAGATTTCCCGGCGGGGAATCAGGGAGGGGGCGGGGTCGCGCAGTGCAATGTGCAGTCGCACAGCCCCGCCCCCCCACGCTCCCCCGCTGCCCACCCTCTGGGGAGATGGGTGGGCGCTGCGACCAATGCGGTTGCGGCGCCCTCCCGATATGACCACGGCCTGGAATCTCGCTGGGGATTCCGGGCCGTGGTCACCGGCCAGATGTGACTTTTTGTTGGTTCCCACCGGGGATCTCTTTGATCACGCTTTCGGAGATTATCCGGCGGGGAGCCCCGGAAGCGTGGTTTAAATTGACCCCATGTGGGAATTGACCATGGTGAACATCTGTCAGCCGCCTAACAGACGTTCAGGGCGCTTTGACCCCATGTGGGAATTGACCGTGGCGAACATCTGGCAGCCGCCTAACAGACGTTCAGGGCGCTTTGACCCCATGTGGGTATTGACGGGGGTTCACTGTGATCTCGTAACGTCTGAAAATACCCAGAGTGACTGGCTTGCACTACAGCAAGGCTTGATTCTGCTACCTACTGCTGTCCCTTCTCTGCCTGCAAAAAAGCCACTCACCACACTTGTCCTTGCCCCTGCATCCTACTGCCTCGAATATTCAGCTGGATAACACCCAGATAACTCAGAACTGCCAGACAGCACTATCCACACGAATGTTGATTTGAGTCTCACCTTAAAAGCATGGAGAAACCAGTCTGATTTTTTAGAAAGAATCTGGCATATTAGACCCCTTCCACATTCCATTTCTGTACTAGCGTATCTGTGTAGAGAAACTGACATACCAGCACAGATGCATAGTGCAGAGCAGCAGTTATATCTTTAGAGAAGTAAGCTCTACCAGCATAAAAGGGCCCTGCCAGCGTAAATTCAAATACACTAGTCATTTATACTACCAGCCATAACATGTCCATTTGTCTCTACTAACATAGTTACACAGGTTCAAAAGGTGAGTGTAGACCAAATTACAGTCTTAAATGATGGAATAAAGCTTCTGAGGCTATTTCTCTTTGGGATTTCTTTGTGTGGTGGAAGGATTGTTCGTTGCCGTTTACCTGGCTTATGAAATATTTTTTTAAATTGTTTTTTGCTTAATTTGCCTATATAACATTGAGATGATTTATGTCAAGATTCTTATATGTATATATCTCCCTGAATCCGAACTGATCTTTCTTAAAGAGCACATTCATCATACACGAAACATCTTACAAATATATCCCACAGCTGTATTTCCGATGGATGCATTCTCTCTGAGGATTACCATCTGTTCCAATTATTTCTTCATTGTTCTTAGTTTGAAGCATGGCATCTTTTAGAACTATGATGAAATTCCTGCACTGCATTTATCTTTATTCCTGGTGTTTTTAAACTTTTCTATTATTCACCTCAGGGACTGAAGTTTATTTTCACAAAAATAATGGAAAAGTATACTTAAAATATTATCTGTGCGAAGTCTTGGCAAAGAACTGCCAGGGTATGATGGAGCAGACGGCACACCATTATCCTGGGGCAGAGTGCAGTATGTTGGGGGCAGAGTGCCAACCTCATTCAGAGCTAGCCAATGATGCTAGGATGGACCAAAGCATTTTCTGAGTCATACCAGTGTAAATCTGGGAAGAATTTCATTGATTGCAATGGGTTCACATAGTTGAAAAATAAGCAAACATTTTGGCCTGATGAGAAGCATTATTGAGGAAAATAGGCAAATACGTGACACTAGAAAATCTCTGCCTACATAGACCTTTGGGTAGAAGGGCCCAACCTCTCTAGTAAAACATGCCTGCTGTCTCTTTAAAACTGTGCAGTTAGCATAGTTCAGAAAAAAGCAAGGCAAGAAAACTCACTGAAAATAGAAAATACACTGAAAAAGAGCATGGAGTGCATTGGCTTTAAGAATGTGCTTAGCTCATTATGCTGAGACAAGTAGGCATGCAGATTTTCAATTAATTCTGAAAGCCCTTTATGTTGCTCTGGAGAATAGGTGCTAGGGTCAGGAACCATGGCCCCATCATTTTCACTGCATTACAATGAAATTGACAACTTCTGGAGTGGATAGGCCTTAGCCTCCTTACTTTTGAAGGTCTCCACTGCCCCCACTTGTGGGTTTTTTAAACAAGCAAGGGATGCAGGGCTTTGGGGGGGAGGGAGGCATGGCTGCTGAGTGGCATAGCTGTGGGGCACCCACGCACGTGATGTACCTGCAGTGCACTTTACACAGGCAGTTCCCAGCATGGCTACCCCTGCCATGGAGGCAGCCTCCGCACATGTGGCTGGACCCAAACGGAGCGCACTTGATTTTTCTGAGGTTTTCCTGAGGGTCCATGAGTGGCCGCTGCTTGGTTCACAGGAACGCGCTCCCCCATGCACCACCTTCACATGAGCAGTTGGACATGTGGTCAGTGAGGGGTTATGTGTGGACGTGTCTAATTTAAAAATACCCTTAGCCTCTAGCCCCCCAATATGAAGTTATTTCAGTTTTGTAGGCCATGTTATTAAGACATGTGCAGCAAATGGCACAAAAGCACATTATCAGTCTTGTCTAATTCTATGCTGCTTCTGTTAGAGTGCATTGGTTAGAAATTACCTTTATCTTGGCAGCTTCTACTCTTTCATATTTAAACTCCTCCCATTTCCATGTTTCCTTTCGCTCAGGGTTAGTCTCCTTGCTTCTAGATTTGGAGAAGCGAGCTACCCTTCCTAAAATCTACCCAAGTCTGTCAAGCCATTTCTCTCACCAGCCATATGCACGCATAAGTTGCTGTCACATGTTACATTTGTGGTAAAAAAGAGAAGATAACTATCTCATGACAAACCTCATGGAATCCCAGTACTTTTGATATGATACGTTCGTGGTAATAAATAATCCCTCACTAAACTGATGGATAGTGTGTGTTTCAATAAACCCCTAAGTGGTCAGATACAACTTAGTAGTAAAGTGGTAAGACATTTGTAGTTGAGGATGCTCAGTCATTGCAAGGAGTGCCCCAGCCACCCCTCCTTCTATTCCAGTATCCTTCAGGATCAACATTTCCAGAATCTCTGGTCTCTAAAGCTGAATTTCCCCCAGAGCATAAACTAGGCCACTTCCTTCTTCCTGTGACATAGGCATGAGGTAGTCAATGGTAAAAGAAGGTGTTAATGGATGCTAACAGTTAGGAATGATATACCATGGAGTATCTTGCCAACGACTGACGCATAACATGTACAGATGCCCTTAGTCTCTTCCTGCCCTTCCCCTGATTTTGCGTAGGGCATCATCTGCCAATTTGGAAGAGAACATTGTTGAAAGAAGGAACAGTGGAGGAAGAAACAGCACACACAGAAACTCACAAGGGGAGGAGCTTTTATCTAGAAAAGCAGTAGCCCATCAGACTGCTCCCTAAATATTCATCCTATTCTTTAGTATCCTGTCTTGTTTCTAAAAGGTAAATAGGTTATCACATGCCTGAAGAGAGAAGTGACAGCTGGAGCTGGGAGATGAAGGAACATACTTTATAAAGGTAGGCTTCTGGAGTCTTTCAGGAGAGGAAGTATCACAAAGGTTAGGGCAAGCTTATTCTAACTGCAGTTATTGAGGCTGGCCCATCACCAATTAAACTTAAAAGCATCTTACCAATAGGAGTTCCCACACCATAACCTTTGGAATCGATGAGTCCTCCAATCTGGGTGAGATTGCAATTTCTCTGAGTGACATACTCTATGCTAGTTGACTCCATCAGCAGGGCATAATCAGTGGTAAGCACACGTTGGATTCCCTCATCATTGTTCTTCACCAGTGCCGTCTGCTGCCTGCTACTCATGAAAGCCCACATTTTTTCATACGTTGATATTTTGGATTTCTAGATAGAGGAGGTAAAGACACCAGAAATGTGTCAGTTCATAGATCTGCTTGCAAAACAACTCAAAACGTCTAAAAACGATATGCGCATGATTCCCTTGCGCATGTGAATGCGCGAAATATCAAATATGCAAATGTCTGGCAATCGTCTAAAAGTGTCCTTACACTTTACATAAATGAATGGCAACATCAACAACATCTCCTGAAGGGAAGAAAATGGAATAGGAATTTCCATTCAATCACTTTGCATGGCATTGTATAGATCTTTCAGTTTCATATACACATCAGCTTTTTTCAACGTTGTGCACTGTGCTGTTCACATTTCCCACCCTCCAGCCCTGGATATGGCAGCATTTCAGTACTGGCATATAGTCTGGGCCATGCCCTATATAGTATATGTAAATCACTGTTGCTTTTATTGTTGTTAATAATTATACAACCAAAATAGTAAGAATCCACTGCAAGAGAGGAGTATGTTTTTATTTTGCCTGGCAGGCTGTGTTCTGAACATTGATGCTAGCTTACTCTCTTTTTCACTGATACTTGTAGCCTGCAGTCCTGCTTTGAAGCAAACCCTTGCAAGTGCATGAGAAGACAAAATCGTTAAAAGCCCAGGTGATTTTATTTATTATTTTATTTATTTAAACTTTTATCCCACCTTTCCCTATTAAGTTGCTATTAAGTGAGAGGAGCAGGGTAGTAAATATAGACAAACAAATAAATAAATAGGCTCAGGGCGGCTAACAAGCAACCATATAAAACACACACAAAAGCATATTAAAAATCCATAAAAACAAGAAAAGACCCGTCAAACGCCTTTACAAACGAAAAGGTCTTACACCGCCTCCGGAAGACACTCTGATGAAGGCTGAAATGAACTTCTGGGGGAAGGAAGTTCCATAACATCAGAGCAGCAACTGAGAATGCCTCCCTGTGAGAGAATGCCTTGTATGAACAAGACGAACAGACAGTACCCACAGGGAGGCATCCCGGCTGATTGCAGAGGCTGCAATGGGGCATGAAAGGACAGGCAGTCTCTTAGATATGTGGAGCTCAGACCATTTAGGGCTTTAAAGGTCAAAACCAGCACCTTGAATTGTTCCCAGAAAGCTATAGGGAGCCAGTGCAGACTACTGCTCCTGGCACCTCACCCCCGAAAGGAGGTGAGTCACTGCATTCTGCACCAGCTGCAGCCTCCGAACAGTCATCAAGGGCAGCCCCACGTAGAGCATGTTGCAGTAATCCAGCCTTGAGGTGATGAAAGCATGGATCACAGTGGTCAGATCTGAATTTTTTAAAAAGGCCGCAGACTCCTCATGAGATGGAGTTGGTGAAAAGCGCTCCTAGCCACCACTGCAACCTGACAATCCAGGTGCAGCAAGGGGGTCCAGAAGCACTCCAAGGCTGCGGATCTGATTGACCAGAAGGGGCTGGACTCCATCAATAAAAGGAGTCCCAATCCCCTCCAGGGACTCTGAATAATTGTCCTTTCTCTTCCCCAGCATAATTAACATGAAAGTCCAAATCCTGCTCTTATTGTAACCGATTGAAATTTTGCCATTGATTTAAATGGGAGCATGTGTGGGTCCTCAATATTCAAGCAATCAAGTTTCAGGTCTTGTCTTGTCTAATAAATAAATAAATAAATAAATAAATGCCATCTAACAGTCACAGTAACAGTAGTAGTAGTAAGTAAGGGCTAGATGTGCATGAGTGCTGGCAGGAGCAGGAGACGAGAGGAGCAGTTTTCCCCTCTCCAAACAAACAACAGTCAGATACAGTCCGATCCTTGCCCTCTTGGAGCAGGCTTCCCAGTCCTGGAGGAAGGTGTTGTGTGCACACTTGTCACTTTGTTCCAAGGTCTAGCCTTAAAAGAGGCATTGTACCTCCTGATACAGAGTCTTTCCTGCCCTGGGCAGTAAGACATTGCCTTCAACATATGCCTGTGTCTTTAAGTGTCTGCACAGCTTTCAGCAGTATTAACTTTGGTTACCTTGCTCTTTGATGTACTCTGTCATGCTGTGTTAAACACAAAATATTGTTTTTGAGTTAAATATTGAAAATGCAGGCACACTATACAGCACAATTATAAAAGTTTAATCTAAACTGTATTTTGCCTTAAGGTTGCATACATTTCCACGTGATTGCAATCAGGAAAAAAATATTGCCTCCGTACAGTCCAGTTACACGCTTCTCTATTGATAGAAACCCCTTTGCATTCATCTCTGCAAGCAAAATCAATTTATTACACATGGCTTTGAGCCCAAACCCTGTATAGGTTAGTACCATTTTTGGTGAGTCTCTGGCAGGACAGGCACTAGTGTCTAACAGCTTTGAGTAGCACTAAAATGGACATTTGCATTTAGACAACATGGTCTTGCCACCTTCATCTGAATACCTTTGATGCTGCATTATTACTCGTTTTATATTTCAGCTGCAGTGCATTTATTAATACTTTTTCCATGAAGTTTCCATGACGTTATATATTCCTGGTTACTAATGCACTGAAATATAAGAAGTTCTTTGCATTTCTTTGAATATGAAGTTTGGGACTAATATTTCTTATGTTTTGTTCAGCTGCAACCTTTAAAAAAGTTAAACAGAATCAGAGCATTTTTAGAACCGGAAAGGACTTTAAAGGTCATCTAATCCATTCTCATGCCCTTTTTCAGGAGCAGCAACACCTAATTAGGTTCTGACAGAGATTTATTTAATCCATTAAAAAAATAATAATTCAATGATGTGAACTGCAAAACCTCCCTTGGTTATCTGTCCCAGTGCCTTACTCTTACCCCATCTTCTTTTCTCTAGGCTAACTATGCCCAGTTCTTTCATTGTTTCCTCAGAGGTTTTGCATTCCAAACCCTTTCTCATCTTTGAGAAGCGTGGCCACCCAGGAGCCATGGAGATGACTGCCCATCTGAATGGGGAATGGGAGGATGCATGCTCCAATGAGCCGCAGAGCACCCACTCATAGCCAATCGTGGAGCACTGCTGGGAAATCTGAAGTGCTTTGTTTAAGGCAAGCCAAATAGATCCGTGGCAACAGTTAGCCACAGAGTCCTTGCCCATATGAACTGGGGCAGCCAGCCACGCACACCAGCAGACCAGTCCACTGGTCGTAGACACGGGTAATTTCAGACGTGATGGGCCCAGAGGCCTGCCACGCTGAATCATGCATCAGGATCTGTTTTGGATCCCAGTCAGGAATCAGGCCATCCATCCATTAGACATGCCGGTCTGATTCTCACCGGGGATCGGGGAGGGGACTGCGCGGTGCGACCGCACAGCCCCGCCCTCCACGCTCTCCCGGCCGCCCATCCTCCGGGAAACGGGCAGGCACAGCAGCCAATCTGGCTGCTGTGCCCGATCCCATGATCCAGGCCGGGCTGAGGTAACAGACGTTGCCTTTGGCCCATCCCGGATTGTGGCCAATGCGACCACGGTTCGGGCCCGATCCCACCACGATTCTGGACCTCCAGGTGTCCGGAGGTCCAGAATCGTGGTTAGCTTTGACCCCCGCCAGAGATTCACTGTGGTAAACATCTGGCGGGGGTCAAACAGACGTTCAACGGAAACGATGCCACCACAGGGAATCCACTGTGGTGAAAGGCGTTTTTGTAATATCTGAAATTACCCACTGTCGTGAGGAGGCATGGCCTTTGCAAGTCACAAGAACTGGCTGGGAGCACTGGGGAGTCCGGGACACATCACTTGCAAAGGCCAGCCCAGCATGCTTTCCCCTCCCCCATGGTCTGGCAGGGGGAGTGCATGGCAGCTCCCTCTGTGGCAGCAGTAGCCACGCCCATTTGAATTGTTCCTCACGCACTCCACTTGCTTCCAGTGCCACCCACTGGCCATGCAACACCCCCCCCCATTGCCTTGTCCATTTGAAAACACCCTTTGTTATTCTCCTTTGAACCTTCTGCAGCAGCATCCCCCTTGAAGTGTGAAGCCTAAAGCAGGATGCAGTAATCTAGTTGAGGCCTGAGCAGAGTGGAACTACCACTTTCAATATCTTGGATATAATACTTCTCATAATACAAACCTAAATAGATCTGGAAAAAGGAGTAAAAAGTGAGGTGATCAAATTTGCAGATGACACAAAGTTATTCAAGGTAGTAAAAACACGAGCGGAATTGTGAAGAATTGCAAGAGGATCTTGTGAGACTAGGTAATTGGGCATCTAAATGGCAGATGAAATTTAATGTGGACAAGTGCAAAGTGATGCACATAGGGAAGAATAATCCAAACTATGCGTACACAATACTGGGTTCTAAATTAGGTGTAACCAACCAGTCAGGAAAAGGACCCTGGAGTCATTGTGGACAATACATTGAAATCCTCTGCTCAATGTATGGCAGCGGTCAAAAAAGCAAACAGAATGTTAGGAATTATTCGGAAAGGGATAGAGAATAAAACTGTAAATATCATAATGCCCCTTTATAAAATGATGGTGCAACCGCATCTTGAGTACTGAGTGCAATTCTGGTCACCCCATCTCAAAAAATATATAGTAGAACTTGAAAAGGTGCAGGGAAGGGCAACAAAGATGATAAGGGTTTGGAACAGCTTCCGTATGAAGAGAGGCTTGATAGGTTAGGACTCTTCTGCTTGGAGAAGACAGAGGGGATATGATAGAGGTTTATAAAATCTTGAGTGGAATGGAATGAGTAGATAGGGAATGTTTATTTACTCTCTTAAGTAGTACTAGAAATAGGGGACACTCCATGAAACTAACTGGTGGCAGATTTAAAACAAATACAAGGAAGCATTTTTTCACTCAACTCACAGTTAAATAGTAGGATTTGTTGTCAAAGGAAGTTGTCAGGGCCAGTAGTACGGCTGCATTTAGAAAGGACTGGATACGTTATTGGAGAATAAGTCCATTAACGGCTATTAGCCAAGTAGATTACGAGATGGGAACTTCTTACTGTCAGGAGCGGGGAGTTATCAGCAGGGAATGGATTGTTCATTGTGACTGCTGGTACTTCTCCCATGTGACCGAACTTGGCCATGGCCACTGTTGGACAGGATGCTGGGTTTGATGGACCATTGCTCTGACTCAGTGAGGCAGATCTTATGTATGGTCTTATGACTTTTGTCTCAAGCCGTTTTTAGACGTGTGCGGCGCCGCCCCGCTTGTTTTTCAAAAGACCCGGCAGCCCGATTTACATGTGACGCTGCAGCTGAATACGTGCATGCGCGGGCGATGCGCATCCATTTCCGGCCGCAAACTGACCAGGTTGGTGATCGAGGCTGGTCATACGCGGCCGGAAATGGATGTGCATTGCCCGCGCTTGCGCATATTTGGCATTGTCGGCATGTGTAAATCGGGCTGCCAGGTCTTTTGAAAAACAAGCGCGGGCGCTGCCATGCACGTCTAAAAACGGCCTCAGTTTAATATCCTAATTAGGAATTTACTTTTAAAACTTTTTTTTAAAAAAAATCATGAATGGTGTGGAGAAAGTGAATAGGGTACTATTATTTACCATTTCCCTAAACCTCTGACCACCAGAACCTGGAAGCAAATGACAGAGGATGGATTGCTTCATATATGTCCTGCTCTTTTGCTATTCCCTTGAAGAATATGGTACAGGATACTGGACCAGATGGACCATTGGTCTAACCCAATATGGTACTTCCTATGCTCGTATGTTAAACTGATAATGATGGTGATTGATTATGATAATAAAGTTAAGGTAAGCTGTAAGAGTGCATTCTGTCTGCAGATGAGTTTTAAAGAAAGCTCTAAACTTCCTGTCTTGCTAATAATTCCCTTTTTCTTTCCATCCTTCTTATCCTGTAATATTTCTTAACTAAGCTCAAATGGGGACATTCTTTGGATGCAGATGCAGGGCTCTGAGGGATTTCAAAGGAGCTGCATGTGAATCTCAGAAAGCAAGGATTTGGCAAGCCTCAGAATGTGATTTTGTCTGAGACAATAAAACTAATTAACACAATTACTAGAAAGGATGGTCACATGGCATTTGTTAAAGACACTGTCACCCTCTTTAGAGAAAATGTGCATAGGCTTGGAGTTTTTACTAAAACTAGCTTAGAGATTTATTTATTTTTTAATTAAAAATTAACCTGAGATATGTTTTTAGCAGGGCTGAATTAGCATACTTTAGGCACCTGGAACAGTTTATATAGTTGATATGTCATGATTATGACTACCAGAAGCTCCTATGTTTATGTAAAAAGCAATATTTGTGTGCATTCTAATAGGCAAATATATTAACTATTCATATTTGATGGTGATTTCATTCTTGTGAAAACATCAAGTACAATGGTAGAGGAATAATCTGACTCATAAGAAATATGTGAAAGTATAAAATAGGCTAATAATCAGTTTAGAAATATCCCTGTTACAGACAAGTTAATTATGCAAACTTGCTCCAGGAAGACAAAGCATTTTTGTGCTAATGGAATTTATTGCCCAGTTTGAGGAGCTAGTATGCAAATTTACTACCCTGAGCGAGACTTTCCCATAGAAAAGAGGAGACAAAATAATTGAGATGATATTTTCTATTGGACCAATTTTTGTTGGTGAGGGTATGCAAGCTTTCAAGCCACATAGGACTCTTCATCAGGTGATAAACCAACTTTTGGGAGCAACTCAAGTCTCAGAACTTTCCCACTGCATGATGAAGCATCCTGTGTAGCTTGAAAGCTTGCGTATTCTCATCAACAGAAATTGGTCCAATAAAAGATATCAGCTGAACTACTTTGTCTCCGTCTATTACTTTTGGGACCAGCACAGCAACCACGTCCTCTCTCTAGATTCTTATAGGGAGAAGAGAAGTTTTATTAGCAAGCAGAAACCTATGGTTAACACAACAACAGGAGAGGTGCTGAAATTGACATATGGGATGATCAAATGCATTTTTTGGGGTTAGGATTAAATCAAGACACCAAAACTGATATTGTGCTTTCTACCCCTTCTGAACTGAAAGTAAGGCCCAGTTTTCTGAATTAAGGAGCTGTAAAGACCATGCTGAAAGACTGAGATTGCAGGGTGAGATTTCTAATTGGGCAGTTCTTGGAAATGCAACTATGTGTGTTTTAATATTTCTTTTCAACAGCAACCTGCTGTATCTCTGAACCATTTCTGATACACGTGCTTGAATTTATTTTCTTTATATAAAGTTTCCCTTTACTTTAAAGTTTGTGTTTGTAGATGTATTTTCAAAAAATGGTAATACAACACTAATGTGGACTCTGTTTGACACAAAGGCAAGCCTGACAAACCAAAATAAAACCCCGTGTGTTACTAAAGAACACCCTATATGTGAATGGCTATTTGTTAATCTGGCTTTGTGTGTTTTTACCGAGCAAGACACTCCTACTAGAGTGCTGGAGGGCCTCTGCTTAGAGAAGAGTAAGCCCAAAGGGATCAGAATGGTGCTCTCCCTCATGGCTGTGGCTCTGGGAGCTCCAACAGTGGGGCTTTGGAAGGGTTGGCAACTCTGGGGCTCCATGGACCGTATGACTACACTGCAGTGCAGGGCCCCTGAGGCTGGTGCCTTCCATGGAGATTAACTTTCCAGATTTGTTTAGCGCATCTCTCTATAAAAATAAATGTGTAGGAAAAATTAGCGATCAAGGAAGAGCATGAATGTAAACAGACCTGAAAGAAAAGTGAGGTAAATATGTGCATAACAACTTGCTTCTACCAAGTACACCCACATACTGATGATGATACTCAGCTGTACCTCTCTTTTTCAACTGACCCAGACCCTACCGTCTCGTTGCTATCCCAATGTTTGGAGACTGTGGCGGAATGGATGCGGCAGAGCAGACTGAAGCTCAACCCCGATAAGACGGAGGTGATGTTGGTGGGGAGGGTTCCATTCTGTCTCCACTGTTGTTTAATGTGTATATGCAGCCCCTGGGGGAGATCGTGAGACGGTTCGGGGTGTGTTGTCACCAATATGCTGAC
>QEPC01012556.1:1719702-1743090 GCA_003113815.1 Sphenodon punctatus
TCTGGTGCGTAGGCTGCATCCGTTTGTCTCCGGCCCGGACCTGGCCTCCCTCATCCATGCTTTCGTCACCTCGAGGCTGGATTACTGTAACGCGCTCTACATGGGGCTTCCCTTGTTTCTGGTTCAGAGGTGGTGCAGAATGCGGCGGTTCGTCTCCTTACGGGGACGGGCCGTCGGGAGCATATTACACCTGTGCTCTGAGCTCTGCACTGGTTGCTGATAGCGTGCCGAGCCAGGTTCAAGGTTTTGGTGTTGATCTACAAAGCCCTTCATGGTCTGGGCCCCTCATACCTCAGGGACCGCCTCACCTTCCACACCCCAGAATGGCTCCTTCGGTTCGCCGGGGGTGCCTTCTTGGAGGTCCCCCGTGTTAAGCAGGGGGCCACAATGGAGAGGGCATTCTCGGTGGCCGTGCCATGCCTTTGGAACTCCCTTCCGGATGAAGCTCGCCTGGCCTCCAGCCTGTTGACATTCCGGTGAAGTTGTAAAACCTGGCTATTCGCCCAGGCCCTTGGGGAGGGCGGGAGGGTGGGGTAAGCGGGGATTTTTTAGCTCCCCCACCTGATTTATTATTTATTATCTATTTATGTATTATGAAGGCCCGGAGCCCTGTTTTAATAATTTATATTGTTATTGTTGATTTTAAATTGTATTTTATTGTATTGTTTTTATTGTTGGAAGCTGCCCCAGGCTGTTTGCAGGAGGGGCGGGGTATAAATTTATAAAATAAATAAAATAAAATAAATAAATACTAGATTTTGTCCTGAAATATTATTTTGTCTTCCTGGGGTTTCCTTTTGTTATTTTAGGTAACAACCATTACAAACCTCAGCTCGAGCTTGAGATTTCTCCCTGCAGAATCTCTCTGCTCTTGACTTTCATTGCCTTTGCTAAAGGTCTGTGTTACTTTTCTGGTCCTGAGGTTGGAAACATCCCTAGCAGGTCTTACTGCCAGGCTGAGTGTACTGGAGGATAACCCTAAGTGGCTGCAGGTTGCACCCCTCTTGGAAGTGGGCACGGAGGCCAGCTCATCTGGTCTTTAATGGCTAATGAATCAATTGAACTGGACAACTGGTCAGGAGTCTAGGAGGGGGCTTGTCTAAACCAAGCTCTGTAAACCTGGGGGCTTCAGCCTGGAGAAAGGCTGGCCTCGCTGTTTTAGAGGATAACCCTGAAGGAGTCTGGTGGCTTGAGATTTTGCTTGTTCCTGTATATTGTGGTGGCTCCATGCTTTGTGAATAAAATGGAACTTTAGGGGAAAACCCAGTGCACAGGCTTTATGGCTCTGATTGTGCAGGGACTCATGCCCTCCTAGAGTCAAATCTTGTTAAACTGAGTCAACGGAATAATAGATCTGTGTAGGGTGCTAGCATATGATATCCTGTGACCTATTGTCTGCCTGCCACAAAGAGAAATACCCAAGGGACAGTGTGTGAACTGTTCTACCTTTCAATCCTAGAATCTTTCCAAGCAGGTGAAACACTTTTAACTGTGACTATGGTCTGCTTTTCCATTGTGCAGCCCAGTGACCACAAACATCTGGCATCCTAAAATGCCTGCCAAAAGATTGGGTGGTTTCACTGCTGCTTGTCTTTCTGTGGCCACAAGCAAGTTCCACAAGCTTCTGAGGAAAGGGTTCCTTCCTAATCATTTGCTCAAAAACACGGTAGTTCACAAGGCACTCTCATCTGGTGTCAGCCCCTCAGCTCTCTTAATCATAGTGAGATGGGTGTTAACCAAATATTCATGAGTCTCTGTGGGCACTGTATTAATATTTTGGTCCTCTTAGCCCAATAACCTCCCCACCACCATCCCCTCCTTCCCACAGCTGGGCAAACATGCTACAGATCCCTGGACATCCTGAGGATGCAGGCCTCCACCATTACCTTCAATGGAAGATGAGCTTTAGACTTTAATGGTGGAGGACTGTACCCTCAGGCTTGTGCTCTGAGTAAAACCACAGCTTCCAGTGGCTGCATTCCACAAAGAGGTCATTTGTTAAACTCGAACCTCATGTATCAAAGCTCCGCAAGTCCCAAGTCTTTTCACTGTGAAAAAGGACAGCATAATTTTCTCTTGACCTGAAAACAATTTCCTTCATATTTCTCTCTCCCCCTCCCTTAGATTTTCATATATTTCACTTTTTCACAGCCTTTTTCTCATCATGGTAGCTGTCTAGTGCAAAGTGAGCTTGCCCCCACTCCATCTGTTTGTTTTCCTGGTGTGGGTTTCTTAGGAAGCTGCTATTCTGAAGGACAATGGCTTTCTTTTAGCTTAGGCATTTCAATCTGGCTGCCTGCTGGCTATGGCATTATTGATAGCGTCCCATTCAGTATTGCAAACTTAGCAACATTCTAGACTGTGTCTCTAGATTGCAGTAATACCTTGGGGATAAAAACTTTTTTATGTCCCACCTATCTGCTTTATAATATGAGCACATTAATTTAATTTTTTTTTTTACTTTAAAATGACAAATAGAATTGCCTTACTGTCTGGGGTGATTCGCAAATTGTTAGTATTTCATTTCCAAAACATTTTCTGATCTCAGCTCCTTCCGTCAGTACTGAGGCCTTAATATAAAAATGAGACTTTTGAAAAAATGACTTTGACTGGGGTCAAGCCCTACAGAAATGCCTGCCTCAGGGGCAGAGAGCTGTCTTCAGGAGCAACACGAATCCTCCCCCGCCACCCCCACGGCTCTGGCTCTGGTAAGATGCTTCCTTCAGAGGTGTGTGCTACATTCCTCCTGAAAGCAGCTCTTAGGCTCAGGGCAGGAGCTCCTGTGGAGCCCTGCTTCCCAACCTTCTCTACTGCTACGGGGATGGCCCTTCAGGAAGCCATGACCCTACAGCAAGCACCTGCCCCCAGAAGTATCCTGCTGGTGGCCCCCACCGACTCCAGGTGCTTGAGGGATGGGGGGAAAGGCCTAATGGAAGTCTTACTGGTGGTGGTGAGGCAAGACTCCACTGCTGGGGTGGGCAGCACTGCTCCCACTGTTGAGGGGGTCTCCTAGACCCTCCTCCCAGCAGGAGCTTTTATGGGCTTTCTTTACCATGCAGCGGGCAGGAAGACAGTCTCACAGGAAGCACTTGACTGGGCTGTTCCTGAGTAGCTGCAGTGATTAGCACATTTGGTGCCCACGGGTTATACCTGCATTTTCAGGAACCCTCAACAGATACTTGACGGGTTTACCCAGCCCCCATCAGGTGCCTGGATGCCCCCAAATGTGGGTATTACCAAAGCCCCAGGAAGCTGTTCCTGCCTCCTGTCCACACCTGCACTCCCCAGGCTGACTCACCTGATTGCTCCTCCCTGGATGCTGCTCAACTGAGCCAGGGTCTTCCTGCTTGGCTTCTTCTAAGCTGGGGGCGGGGGGGGGGAGGTAGGTGAGGAGGCCTCTTCAGGTGCGCCATGTACAAACCACGCAGTGCAACTTGTGTGTACCCCCAGCTATGGGTTATGAGCAGGGTTCCTAGTTTTCTCTTTACAATAGAAAAACAGAGATTTTGCTTTTTTTTCCAGAGAAACTAGCAAAAACGTACAGGTTTCAGAGGAGGACACAGTGAGCACGGGGCAGCGAGGACATGGAGCTGAGGGGAAGCAACCTGAAGGCATGTGTTGTGGGGGGGCAGAGGCTCTGCATTTGGAGGGGTGCCACAGACCTCTGTTGGGTGGGGAGCAGGGGAACTACGAACTGGGGCAGTAAGTAGGGGTGGGAATTTCGGTTCCCCCGATTTCTGAAACTGCTGGTATTTTGCTGTACCGGCAGTTTTGGATAAACTGGGGTACTGGTACCGGTTCCCCATGCCGGATTTTTTTACATTGCGGCCATTGAAATGAATGGCCGCAATGTAAAAAACAACAACACCAACAACCCACTCTCCCTCCCCCATCCAGGCTGCGCAGGTGGAAGGGGGAACACCCCCCACCCACCCTGCCCAGCCTGGATTTTTTTAAATTTAATTTTAACCCAAAGTCCGGCTGCTAGACCCGGAGGCCGCACCAGCAGGTACTAGGCGATCCCTGGGGTGGGGGGTGGTTTCCCGGAGGCCTAGTGAAGTGTTGAAGCCAGCCACTAGCGCTGAAAGCCAGACCCACACCGTGCTGCTGCTGCTGCCACCACCCAGTGAGCAAGTAAGGCAATCCCTGGGTGTGGGGGAGGGGGGAAGGCAATCCCTGGGGTGGGGGTGTTAAACCACCCCCACTCCAGGGATCGCCTAGTACCTGCTGGTGCGGGCTCTGGGTCATCGCCGCTGGCGTGGCAGCGGACCAGAGCCCGCACTGGCAGCTGGAATTCGGGTTAAAATTAAATTTTAAAAAATCCAGGCTGGGCAGGGTGGGTGGGGGTGTCCCCCCTTCCACCCGTGCAGCCTGGGAGGGGGAGGTGGAAGGTATTGGGGTTTTTTTCCCATTGATTTCAATGGGGACAGTTCCCCATTGAAATCAATGGGGAAAAAACGGTACCAGTATACCTGTTTTAATCCGGTAAAGCGACTTTTTGTAAACCGGTAACTAGTAAAACCGGTAACCGGCTTTTTGTCCCAAGTCCTACCCCTAGCGGTAAGGTCTTCTGGACCTTGGGAAGAGGGGATAGGAGGTGGGCCTAATTGGGCCGATAGCAGCTTCCCCAAGTGCCAGCCTCTATATGGTCCCCCTTTCTGGTTGCCAGAGCAGTCTGGAACCAGGCTGGGAGGAGGAGTCAGCGAGCACAGGGTAGGGGAGCAACCTAAAAGCATGTGCTGGGGGGTGGGGATCTGCATTTGGAGGGGTGCCAAATAAATAAATGGGGGGGGGGAACTGTTGGTGGAACAGGTGGGTGCAAAATTGCCTAAAGATGAAAATATTACAATCAAATGTGATGTTCTAACTCATACCTATATATATATTGTGGTAAGGGAAAGCCAACTAGCATTTACATTTAATCACAGAAAAACAGAGATTTGGAGTTTTTTTAATCAGATAATTTATGCTTTTTTTTTTATCCTAGTCCCCTTTTCCCTGTCCTGTGGTAGGAGCCACACTCTAATTATGATCAGGTACGTTACTGGTGCAACAGAATACGTTATTTATTATTAATTATTATTATTAATAATAATTTTATTTATTATTCAAGCACTTTATACACCACCTCTCCTGCTAGCAGCAGTAGTATTGTTTATTGTTTGGCCACCAGCTGTATCAAAGACTATACAAAATTAGCAAGCATCATATAATATAACACAATTAAAATAAAACACGGATACAACTGGGCCTCATACATAATATTAAAACAGAATATACATGATACTAACAGTATTCACAACTATAAAACAATTAAAATCAACCTGCCTGGCCCGTCCCAGGGCTTACATTACATTAACAACACTTGACCCCTACTACCCACGACACTGAAGTGGCAGCGGGCTTACAGCAAGTGATATCCTATAGGCCGATCAAGCTACACAAGTCGTCTTACAGTTAGCCTTCTCTTCCTGTTGGCCTCAGCCAACCAAGTGAAATTCTCCATTATCCTTGTTATTTTTTCATTTTAATTTGAAAGTAAATAGGCTATTTTCCAGTTAGCACTCCAGTGTTCTTTCCCTTTTAGTAATAAGGTGATATTTTTAGACCTGAAAGAATCGTTATATAGGCAATCAAAAATATAATGCTCTAAATCTTCAATCCTATTCTGGGTGCAGCTGCAAAGTCTCAATTTATATGGTATTCCCTTATATCTTCCCTCCAGAACTGCTGAAGGGAACAACTGCATCCTCAGGTGCGTAAAATCTGCTCTTGCCTGAGCATTTTCTACATATGACAAGTAGTCTTCAAATTCAAACGTAATTTTAAATTTGGCAAATCTTGGGGCTATTAAGCTGGCTCTAACTTGTGCCATCTCAGTCTGGATGAACACGTCGTTAGCTCAATTTTCCAACTGGGATCTTGATTTCCTATGAGCGTTGGCTGCTAATTCAGATATAGATAGCCCATAGGATTGAATCAAGTTTTCCATTTTGTAGGCCCACAAGAATTTCCCTTTATATGTTTTTTAAGACTGATGGAACCACAGCGGTTCCAGGAGGCTCTGAAGGAGTTAACCATAGACCCTGACAGTCACTCTGTCGATGAGCTGGTTCCAGCACTGGAACATTTTGATGGGGAGGCCATTGACAGGGTGGCTCCGAGACGTTCCCTGCTTCCGTCTCGTCACCGCAGAGCCCCTTGGTTTACTGAGGGGCTGCGGTGTATGAAACAGGTAGGCAGGAGACTAGAGTGATGCTGGCATTGGACTTACTCTGAATCTGACCGACTTCTCCATAGGGCCCATTTGTGGTCCTATGTTGAGGCTGTGAGGACAACAAAGAAAGTATTCCTTGCTGCCCTCATAGCATCTGCAAAGTCGCGTCCAGCAGAGCTGTTCCGGGTGGTGTGGGGGTTAGTCAGTCTGGCCTCCCTCCGCCTGGAGGGGACTTGTCCCAGACCTGCTGAGAGGAGTTTGCCATCTACTTTGCAGACAAGATCCCTCAGATCCAGAGTAACTTTGACACCGGATTGGAGGCAGGTGAGGAGCGTGAGGTTATGGAGCACCATCTGGTTTACGTTCTTGGGATGAGTTTCAGGAAGTGATGCCAGCCAATGCGGTGGATGTCCTGGGGTCTGTTAGAGCCACCAGTTGCGAATTAGATCCATGCCCATCATGGTTGGTGAAAGCCTCCAGGGAGACTTTGGGGACGGTGCTGGCGAGGGTAGTCAACACATCCCTTCGGCAGGGGAGACTGTCACCCAGTCTCAAGTAGGTTGTGGTGCACCCCCTGCTGAAGAAGCCATCTTTGGATGTGGATGCAGTCGCCAGCTACCAACCCATCTCTAATCTTCCCTTTTTAGGGAAGATTATTGAATGGGTGGTGGCGATACAGCTCCAGGCGCATCTGGGTAACGTCGGTTTACTTGACCCTTTTCAGTCTGGGTTCCATGCTGACTATGGTGTTGAGACGGCGTTGGTGGCCTTGGTGGACAGATGGATGCAGGATGGATGTTCAGGATGTTCAACATTTCTGATCCTGCTAGATCTCTCGTCCGCCTTTGACACAGTGGACCATGGGCTGCTTTTGAAATGGCTGTGAGACCTGGGGGGTCTGGACGAGACTGTCCTTGGGTGGTTCCGCTCATTTCTCTTGGTGAGAAGCCAGCAGGTGGTGCTGGGGGCTGAAACATAAAACCACCAGGCCTTGACCTGTGGCGTTCCACAGGGTTTGATCTTGTCTCCGTTATTATTTAATGTGTATATGCAGCCCTTTGGGGAGATCGTGAGAGGGTTCAGGGTGTGATGTCTGGAGGCCGTGGCGGATTGGATGTGGCAGAGCAGACTGAAGCTCAATCCCGACAAGACAGAGGTGATGGTGGTGGGCAGGGTGAGGGAGATGCTGACTCCCCTTGTGGGGGGGTGTCCCGCCCTCCTGTAGCCCAGCAGGTTCGGAGTCTGGGAGTGCTTCTGGACTCAAACCTCCATCTGGATCGACAGGTGAAGGTGGTGGTTAAAGTCGCCTTAGGCCAGTTGTATCTAGTGTGGAGGCTGCGTCCATACATTTCCATGCCTGATCTGGCCACCCTCATTCACGCCTTCATCTCCTCGAAGCTAGACTACTGCAACGTGCTCTATGTGGGGCTTCCCAGAGGCTACAGCTAGTGCAGAATGCGGCAGCCCATCTCCTTACAGGGATGGGTCGGCGGGAGCACATAACGCCTGTGCTCCGTACTCTGCGCTGGCTGCCTATAGTGTACCAAGCCAGATTCAAGGTGTTAGTGTTGGTCTATAAAGTCCTGCATGGTCTGGGGCCCTCATACCTCAGGGACCGCCTTGCCCTCCGCACCTCAGAGCGATCCCTGCAGTCCACCGGGTGTGCCTTTTTGGAGGTTCCCCATGTAAAAACGGGGGGCTACAATGGAGAGGGCGTTCTCGGTGGCCGGGCCACGACTTTGGAACTCCCTCCTGAAGGAAGCCCGCCTGGCTCTAAGTCTGCTGCCTTTTCGCCGAGCCTGCAAGACCTGGCTGTTTGCCCAGGTCTTCGGAGGGGAGGGTGCGAAGGTGGGGTAGTTGGGGATAAATTTGGGGGTTTTAAAAGATTTTTTAATATATTGTTGCACTTTTTAGTATTTTTGTTGTATTTTAATGTATTTTTGGTTATTGTACACTGCCCCGAGATGCTGTACCCATGAGTGGGGCAGCTAATAAAAATAAATAAACAAATAAATAAATAAATACATTTTGTTCCCTAAAGCATAATTTGGGTAGCCTACCCTCCTCCATCTGGGAGAGGCGCGTCCAGTATCTAAATACTGCCAATTTGATTTTGTACTCAACAGAAAAGACCCCCAATCTGGTTCTCACCATACTGGAGGGGGTAGATAGAGGGACCCCCAACACCCTTTTGCAAATTCTCAGTTGGGCCAGTTCTAGCCCTTGGGTGTAAGCATGTCCTCAGATCTCTGCTCCATACAACATCTGCCGGAGCAGTCTCTGATTTATTAATTTCACAACAGGCGTGACTAATTTAGCTCCCACAGTCCTCCAAAATCTGAATATTCCATTCATAGTGCGTTCCGCATTCAGTTTTACCAAATCTAGGTGTTTTGTCCAGTTGCCTGAGTGAAATAAAACCCCTAGAAGCAGCTCAGGGTGGCTAACAGTTTAAAAAAAGTAAAAATATAAAATCACAATAATATAAATATTAATATAATACAGCTAAAACATTACTAAGGGAACGTCAAAGAACATACGTAAAATATAGCAAAAATATAACAAAACCCCCATCATCCTAACCCTCAAAACCCCCCACCCTAACCCATTTCCCTCTCCAAAAACCTGGTGGAACAGCCAGGTCTTGCATTGACGTCGAAAGGAGGAGAGCAAGCAACGCTGATATCAGCCTTGGTCAATACAAGCCTTCTAGGATATACAGAACACAGGTCTATTCTAGGCAGGTTCTCAAGCCTGCATAGTTCCATATTCTCCTGCCTCCTGTTTGATTGGAAATGCTGTACCAGGGACTTTACAGGCTACTGGTGCCCCCCTGGAGCGTTCTCCATGTTTAAGCGGAGAGTATTCTGCAGAAGGATGCTGATCTAAACATAATAAGCACAACAAGGTAGCAATCTACAAACCATTTAATCTCCTATAGCGAGTCTAACTGAAACCCTATAGGACTTCAATGGGATTACTCTGTAGTAAGTGTTATGTGGACTGTAGCCCTCAACTCTAACATAAATTTAGAGTACTGTCAACCTCTCAGACATTCAAAAATTACAAATTAGCCCCCACCCCCAAATAGTGAGGCTAATTTAAAAATCATGAGACTTTGCCTTTTTGGTTTCTAACCCATTCAACTTCATTTTTAATAATAATTAATAATAATAGTTAATAATTTCTCTGCAGTTTTGGGGGATAGAAATTTCCAGTAAAAAAGTAAAACAAAATGCTTATATAATTGCATGATTAAAGGAGCTGAGATACAAATAATCACAAGACTTGTGACAAATTCACAAATGTTGACAACAATGCTTTGTGCAAATTCCCCAGTGTTTGCAGTGGGAACAAAACACATTAGTAGTACTCACATTAACACAACCTTCCTATCGCACATGCAGGTCACTGAAAGAACATTTATTTATCATACTTTAGTGGTTTGTTTTGTCCATTAAAGTTTGCTACCTAGCATAATCAAAATTTGTCATGCTTCTCCATGTTTCTGAAAGAAACCCTGGAAGGCTGCAATCCTGACAATGCAAAATTGCCTGTTGCCATCTTACCTTAAAGAAGGTCATTGTCGATCCATCTCTAACAGCTCCATACTCTATCTTGGTTTGTTTTGCCAAATCATCAGCTGAATCAATGGGGGATTCCATTCTCTCTACTGTCAGGAAGGCAGCCAAGTTGGCGGTGTAGGATGAGATTATGATTAAGGTGAAAAACCACCATATTCCTCCAACTATTCTGGTGGAAAGAGCTTTGGGCATCAGCTCTGATCCTGTTTATAATATCATCAAAACAATTGTATTACAACATGTTGAAAGAAGCCTCATTCTCACATTGTAGTTTATGTTTTTAGGAGCATCACACACTTATGAACCATAGAATAGTAAAATGAAATTTTACAATAATCCCAGAGACATATTGTTAAGATTGGAACATATTTTGAAGGGGATATATGACGTGGGGCCTTTGCACACAGGTGCCCCGCCCCCTGCACACGTGTGCAGTGGGGGGGGTGCCCATGCAAATGCCACCCATGGTGGTGGTGGGGCATCCATAGGAACAGCGACTGAGGTGGGTGGCGGTGCATGTGTGCTTCCACGCTCCACCCACCTCCACCCATCACCCATGCACGGAGCAATGCCAGTTGCTCCATGAGTGGAGGTGGGTGGAGATGGGTATGTGCCCACGGGAATGGCCGCACACCCACTGCAGTCATACACTCATCCCACCCACCCACCATGGCCCATTTGAAAAGGACCTTAGCATACAGCAAACATATGACATCCTTGGGTCTGGACAATTTTCTCTATTGTTTGAAGTTAAACCTTTAGGCCACAATCCTCAAACGACCACCTCAAAAGGAGTCCCGTTGTAGTCCGTATGAATTCCACCAGAGGTAGTGATTTGAGGAACAAGGCTTTAGATTCATTACTAAGCTGTACTTGATTGCTAGTTACTAGTAATTTATTGACTACTGAGGCTTTGAATCTCGAATCATCCAACTTTAGAAGTACAATATCCCGTCTGCTACCAGGAACAAATGCTTTATAAGCTGCATTTACCTGGTGCCTTCACATGAGTAAGAGCTGCTGGGCCAAAACCTACCACATGTTTTATTGTAAACATCTATTTTAGGAAATTTAAGCTAATAAAAACCTAAAACCCTCCCACCCCTGAATTGGGAGGACAATGTTATGAGTAACAATCACCCCAGTTAGATGATGCTAATAATGACTGAAAATATATTGGCGCATCCTACTCCACATCTTGCATCAACAAAATAGTGATGATCTGCTATTGTGGTACTAAAAGCAACAAAACAGGATGCAGCAAACCAGGACAATAAGTAAATAATTTGAAAGGGTTTTGGTTTGTTTTCATTTTAAAGGACAAAACTCTGCCCCATGGCCCCTGCAAATGGCTCAGATCGGTAAAATTTGGTCCTGAGTGTACATCGATGTACTTTTAAATGTAATAATTCACATTTTGCCCTTGATTTATATCCCATGGAAATTCTGTGCTATGCATGAGGTATAAAGCAACGATACAGCATTGACCTCTGTGGAAGTTAAGCACCTGTTTAAGAATTTTGCTGAACAGTGAGAGAATTAACCATGTGCTTAATTTCTTACTGAACTGGACCCTCAGCACGTACAGAATTTGACTTCACCAATTTATTTATTTATTTATTATTAGATAAAGGCTCTTGTGGATGAAGTGTTATATCTTTTGAGTCAACAAAATGATTTGTGTGTAAACTGTAAGCAAGTTACTGAAGATATTTAAGGCCTTGGCACATACATGATATTTGGTAACAACAACCTCCCAATCTATAGGCAAACAGATTTATTAGGGGTGGGAATTTCGGTTTTGGATAGAACTGAAATCATCCGAAAATGGCTGTTTCGGATTAATCCAACATTTTGGCTATTTCTGGTTCCAGCATTTTGGTTTTTTTCCATTGATTTCATTTTTTGGTTTTTTTCATTGATCCTGTTTCAGTTTTTCCAATACGGTTTGTTCTTATTGACTGCAATGGTAGAAAATCCAAAATGAGATCCAAAATTCAGAAAGAACTGAAACAGAAATTCTACCCAGAGTCCCACCTGAAAGGTCAGCCCAAAGCCTTATGTACATTGATGGAGGTACCAAACTACAAGCAGTGTCAACAGAGCAGCTTCCTGCTGTGTGCCAGCTTTGTTATCCTGATTTTAAAATACGCAACTGTCTAAGTGTAGAGTCTCCTATTTAATTTCTGGAATTCCAATCTCCTTGTTCCAAGAGCTTCAGCTTCATCCAGATTTATGTTTGTTTGGTTTTTTTGTCTGGTTGGTTTTGGTGGTCGTTTGGTGCTGCATCCAAATGTAAGTTTTCCTGAAATGTAGTAAAACATGTTGGGGTCTTTTTCCTCATAAAGTTGTTCTGTATTTATTTTTAAACTGTAATTGACCTAGCAGATATAAGAGGCTAGAGAGGCAAAGAATACTGATTTAGAACTTTGTGAAAATGTTGTTTTCTAAAAGCTAGATGTAAGAACATAAATTCTGCAGACACTAGTACAATACCCCATTCTAGTGTATATAGATAGCAATAGCCAGCCACGTTTAAAAAACCTTTAGCAGCCTGGCATAAAATTGAGTAATCAGCCTTTGGGTAGATGGTCCATGATTGTAGATTGTAGAAGAAGCTCTGAATTACTGTATCTTTTTGGTTAAATCCTAATTTTCCTGTTTTTTCTGATGAAAAATTAGTTGTGTAACTGAAAAAGAAAATCTTTAATCTATTACATTAATTAAACTGGGCCTGAGCAAAGTAAGTGATCCTGTAAGATACTGGCACCATCCAGTTCTACATAAATCAATGAGAACTAAGGGGAATCCAGCACCTCACGGGATCAGTATGTGATTATTCCATGGTTCACAACCCTTTGGGTCCTGATTCAGCAAAGCACCTAAACCCATACTTTAGTCCCACTGACTTCATCCCAGGGGATTTAAGCACTAGCTTAATGTTCAGAAATGTGCTCTAGCGCCTTGCTGGATTGGAGCTTTGGTGGGAATCTTGTGTTTCTAAATGTAACATTTCCCCATACACTGTTGGATTCCTCTGCTAACTACACCATGTTTGGATACCTTCAAAGGACAGATGACATGACTGGGTTGGGTTGAGAACTTTAAAGGGACAAGGAAATAACATCTAGGTAAAAAATGTTACTATCAAGAACCAGGGTCAGAGACAATACTTGCTGAAGTCTCTCTAGTGCCTTTTATGGCAGACATGACAGCCAATCCTGATCCAGACTTTGCTCACGCTCTGTAGAAAAGAGAAAGTCTGATCATCACATTTTAAAATTTAATAAACAAGTGGCTTCCAATCAAGCACAACAAGCAGCTTCTGTTAACAAGAAAGAGCATAACAATAGATGCAGAGGTTAGCAACCATTCATCTCTTGTTCAAACTCTACATGTTAATGATGGTGCACTTACAGTCACACGTACCACAAGTTTGTACATGGAAACATTTGCTTCACCTTACAAATGTGTTTTTTTTAATGCTTCTTGAAAGACAAGCAGAGTCTGGTTGGGGCTGACTGTCATGTACCCAAGGTAGTGGTAACTAGCAGGCACGGCATCCCACAGTTTGCTGTGGATGATGGTAAACTCCAGAAAGGCAGGACATTAAAAACACAAAGTCTCTGGACACTTTCACACACGAAGCAGTCACAAGTATCAAGTACACACCTGCCTGATACTGTAAAACCTTTGTGTTTCACTGATAAACTAAAAGGAAAAACCATATAATTTTGGCAATGTCTTGCAAGAGAATATATGTCTTGCAAATAGATAAAGCTCACAAATAAAACTGGGTGCAAGAGTTTTCTCGGATACCCTAAATCATTTCTGCTCCACCATGAGTGAAATCTTTACTCTACTGAAGTCAATGGATGTTTTCAGACAGACAGCAGTCCCGCTTCTGCTCTGTTTCATCCCCAGGTGACCCGTCTGTCTAAAGGCGACCCGCCAGATGTTGAAGCAGAGCAGAAACAGAACAGGCTGTCCTTGTTCTGGGGTTGCCCCACTGGCAGTGCTCCAGAACATCCCAGAGTGCCAGCGACAGAGCAGTTGCACAAACCTGGGGCAATGGCCTGAAGCAGAGCAACAATCAGTCTAATATGTGGATGCACACTGCTTCTCTGCTTCCAGCTGGCCGTTGCCCTGAGCAACACCATAGCATTGCAGTTGCCAGGGAACCCGCTGGGTCCATTTAAACCCAACCCAGGTAGGGTTGGATGCGGGCAGACACGGGGGTGCACCCCTGGAGCAGCTCTGGAGGTGGCCAGCCCCGTGTCCATCTGAAAAAACCCGATGTCAAAACTCCAATTGACTGCAATGGAGCCCATGCATTAGGAGAGTTCTTTGTACAATTTTCCCTAGAGCCAAAAGGAATATCCGCAGCAAATGCCATAACCAATGACTTTTGCCCACTTTGAACTGGGTCCCACAAAGCAGATACAAATTACTATTTGTTTCCACTTCATTTGCCTGTTTGGATATTCGTTTCAACTTGGAGGAGTGGGGGAGTTATTTTCTGGGTTTTCTGTGTATATTGGTTTGGATAGTCAGTTGAACAACTGAACATCCAAGGCCAAATAACCAAAATAACCAGAAAAATGTGAGTATCTGAAATAAAATATCTAAAGAATTGGATAGACAAATTTTGTTTTGCGTGTGGATATTTGTTTGGATAATCAGGTGACTATCCAAATATAACCACAGTAATAATATCCATAAATAATATCCATGAATAAAATCATTTTATCTTTAATTGTTGCCAAACTCAAATTGGTGCTTATGCTTCCTAAGGACTAAAATGTACCTAAATGAATGTAAAGTTGGTTTGGGGAATTTAATATTGATGCATTGCTGTGCCTTTCTTAAGGGATTAAACATGAAATAATTAACAGAATATATCTTTTTTGCCAATGTTGAACTCCTCCCATGTGGATGCAATGGCTCTTTAATGGGAAGCCTCAGAATACACACACCATATACAAACATGTGAAGCACATGTATCTGCTTGACTTTCCATTTCAAGTGCACTGCCCTTCATTGTCAACTGAAGATCTGTGCACAGTTTTCAAAATCAACAGTAATTGGGACTTTGTAGCTGGCTTACCCCTTCTAAGACTGGATGCGTTTAAAAGAGGAAAGAACTCAAACCTGTAGAGAAGCCATAAAAAGTTGTTGTTGTTTAAAAAAAAAAAAAAAAAAGTTTGACAATGGGCAACAATACAATTTTATTTAATGAATCCTGTTTTTTTTGGCTGGTAAATTTTTTATTAAAAGTTGCAGAGGCTATTACTGTCTATATTGTGATGAAACACAACTGAGAAGATTTTTCCTGTCTTCCTGAAGTGATTTGACTAGTAAGAATATTGGATTATCTTCTCTGAAAATTACTACAAAGCCATTTTGTGATTATCTCACTTTGTCCACTGAAGCACCTATGTAAGAGAGATCATATGTTACTGCATTTTTTTTCTTCCTTATTCTGCCTGTTATCTTATTTTGGATTATAAAATTACCAGTTTAATTTCCCCCTCCCTCACCAGACCTTCCACCCTCTGTATTTTTTTAGTGGCCCTATATATATGTATTATTGTGTAATCGGGTTTTTTTTTTTTAAAAAAAACAACAATTTCCAAACTCAGGTTTTACAGTATAGTTTGTAATTAGAAATGGTGGAGTTTACCAGCACAGAGCCCTTGAGCAGACTGTGGGATGTGTGCAATAATGATGTGTAACCGGTGTACCTTGCTGCATGAGAGCTCCAACTCCAAACCAGAAACTATTTAGTAAAGTAAAATTGTTTTCCACCACATCTGAGTCAGGGTTGCACGGGTGGGGATTATACCACTCATATGGTGTAAACCTGTGGTAGTTAACAGAAACAGTCTGTAAACATCAGATCAAATACACACTATGCCAGCAAACCTGCTGAACAATGCAGAAAATGAAAAGATTAATGAAGAAAATTAAAGAAAAATAATTAAAGGCCATATTCATAAACATACAACTATAGTACGCGAGCTGCAAAGCCGCACTGCAATGCAGCGAGTGGGTTTCAGAGTTTCTGTTTAGCACATGAAGCCAGACTCCATAATCCTATTGCTCTTTGACTGTAATCCTGAAATATAAGACTATGGTATCTTTCAACAGTGGGTAAAAATTGATTCCATGGCTGCTCCCTGGTGAAGCGTTGAGGAACCCAAGAAAGAAAAAGGGTACTTGAAATGCAATGATTTTGTAAGAGCTTCTATGTGTATAATGAACTGGCCCTGGGCATAGCGGACACTACCTGTTGATGTTAAGGCATTAGTCCCTGTGGTGCTCAGTGCCGAATATGAGGTGACAGCGTTACTAATAAAATGTTGCTGTTCGTATGAAGGAGTTCCAAAGTAGTTTCAGTGCTTTTAAATGACACACAGAGAGAGATTTTCAGTATTGTGTAAAGAATCAGTCACACAATCTCTGTTAATGAACACGAAAACTTGGCTAAATTCTTTTCATGCTCTGCCTCAAATACTTTCCAAAGTTACTTCAAGGACTGTCCCTCTCTGTGGAGCCCTGCCTGTTATATGGCACACTTTGTACGTACAAAGTTTATGGGAAGTTTATGAATATAGCTTTAATTGACAATGTCATGCCAACACATTTTAGTTACCGCTCCAACAATATAATTAAGCTTTAAATTTATGCACTCTTGCAACCAGAGTGCTAAACTATGGCCCCTTTTACACAGACGTTCTAAGACCCATAAAATGGATGTTACATTTTATTATACATGTTGCAGGGCACCACTGCAGCCAATCACCATGGGCCCTGTGCACACATGATGCCCCCACAGACCCATAAAATGGATGTTACATTTTATTATACATGTTGCAGGGCACCACTGCAGCCAATCACTATGGGCCCTGTGCACACATGATGCCTCCGGAGATGGGTGTTGACCGGGGCTGGGGACGGGGAGCATTTCCCTGGGTGGAGATGGATGGGGGCGTCTGTGTAAACGCCACTTTCAGTGGGTGTTGGTGAGTGTTTGCTCTCGGCCAACACCCATCTCCATCCACACCCACCCACGGAGCAACCGGCAGTGGCATTGCCCATCTCCACCCAGGGAAATGCCAACACCCATCTCCACCCAGAGGAGTCCAGCCCCATGGAGCCTTCAGTCTGGAAAACATGCATGCGTGCCCAGGGTCTCGGGACGGTGAGGTGTTTTGTGTGTGGAAGACATATACCCAGGAGGGAGGGAGGAACAGGCAGCATGTCCTCCTGGGAGGCTGCAAAGGCAGAGATGCAGGCACAGGGTTTGGGGCCGGGGGAATCCAGCTCTTCCTGGTGGGGTTTGGGCTCTGGAGCAGCTGCTCTCCCACCCTCCCCTTGGTTCTCTTTCTCTCTTTGCAGGGAGTTGGTGGAAGGTTCCAGCCGGACGTCCGGGTCTCCCTTCATGCACTTCTCCTGGTTCACTGATAGTGGAAAGGGCTCAGCCTCCTCGGGCAGCACTGTCTCGCCCACCTGCTCCCCTAAGAATGAAGGCTGTAGCCCCCGCAAATCTGCCTCCCAGGTCAGTGCCAGCTGGTGGGGGGCAGGGGTTGGGGGAGCAAATCCGTAGGGTAGGGTCATAATAACTTCAATAGGGCCAGGGCAGTGCTGCTACAGGGGCGTAGTAGGACTCCTATAGGGCCAGTGATGCTCTAGGGGGCTGGGGCCACATCTCTGAGGGGCCGATGCTGTCTTACTGGTAGGGGGTGTGCATGTCGTTTTTGTTATTACAATAACGAAAGGTTTCATTTTCATTATCGTTATTGCAATAACAAAAACAACAAATAATAACAAAAATAGAAATGAAAACGACATTAAAAAAATAAATAAAGGGGAATAAATGAAAAACATATTTCCGGCTATAACCTTTTTGATTCTTATTCAATTTTGATGAAACGTGGGGAGATTGTACCCCCAATCGAGGGCACTATGTGTACCAATGTTTGAAACTATTAGATAAAGGGAACCGATTTTAGAAGCAATTGAATGTTGTGATTTTAAGAAAAGCTCCATACACATTCATGGCTACAACTTNTTCCCTGGGTGAAGATGGGTGGGGGCGTCTGTGTAAATGCCACTTTCGGTGGGTGTTGGTGAGTGTTTGCTCCCGGCCAACACCCATCTCCACCCACACCCACCCACGGAGCAACGGACACCACTGGGTAGAGGCATCCTGTGTGCACAGGGCCCATGGTGATTGGCTGCAGTGGTGCCCTGCAACATGTATAATAAAATGGAACACCCATTTTATGGGTGTTAGAGCATTTGTGTAAAAAGGGCCTAAGCTGGGGTAATGAACACTGATAATAATGAACCCACTAATTGGAACAGTTCATTGTACTGGATATACCATTACTTGGACAATATCACCATCATTATTTATTATTAATTATTTATTTCTAAAATTTAATATCCCACTCCCATCCTGCCCAAAGGCAGCTCAGGGCACATACAAATATCTTAAAACAAATATAAAATACAATATAATACAAAATACAATATAAGATCAGAGTAATCAAAAAATAACTAAATGGGTATAATACAGTTGGGGTTTTTTTGCTTTTGTTTTTTATTTTGTTTTGTATTAATTGCAACAAAACAGGTAGTATGCAAATTCAAGACAATCTTCTGCATGCATTGTACAAAAAAAATAAAAAGACCTTGAATTCCAGAAAGTTTTCCAGCCCATGTTAGAAAGATAAAAACAACCTGCTTATGTTCCCCTAAATTTCTCTTAATTAGATCACTTCACATAGAGTTAAATTCACTCATGTGCAGAGACAAAGTATGTACAAGGTCTACACCCCACACCAATGTCTCATAAGCTCTGATTTGGAGGATTACATGGAACTTGCATAGGGTATATACTAGGGCTGTACCAAATAGTACTTCTGAGTAATCGGCCTGAGAACTTGGCAGCCCTTCGGAACTGTTTCCGAAGTTTGAGAATTCAGGCTCGGAATTTTGGACCTCTGAAACCTTCAGAAACTTTAAAACTATTTGGCGCCAGGTAGGCACCTCAGCACGTATTGCCATGTGCAGCAGTTACAGCCATTGAATTGCCTAGCCAATCAGGGTGCACAATAGCACGTCCACTCCTCCCTCCCTCCCCTTCCCCCTTAATTGCTTAGACAATCGGGGTGCACAATAACACATGCAGATCTCCAAAAACAACTAACAGTAGTGTACCCACAGCATGGCCCATCATCAGCAGTGAGTGCACCCACTTTAATCTTATGCCAACCAAGCAGTGCACAAAGGCTAGCAAGGGACATTCGCTCAAGAAGAATACAACAACCCTGCAAAACAGTCTGCAACTGCATGGAGAAATATGAATCCCACCAAAAACCAGCAAGCCAAGGCCCCACAGGGGCACCCTATTGGCATGGCATTGGTACTGTGCTACTGGTAACTTGAACAGACCAGGCAAAGGGAAGTAAAGCCTGGCAGAGAGATCCAATTCTGGCCTCATGGCGCCAAGCAGCTGGCAGAACAGTAGAAGTTACACTTTACAATTAGGCTCTGTTGTGCCATGCCACAGTCTAGACAACATACACACAACCCTGCAAAACACTATGTAACTGCATGCAGAAAGTAAAATCCCACCAAAAGCCAGCAAGCCCAGCATTCACAAAATTAAGAAACCAGACATTCACACACACACACACACACACACACACACATGGAGCACCATTTAGTCTTTGCATGGCATTGGTACTGTGGCACTGGTAAATTGAACAGACCAGGAAAGGGGAAGTGGAGCCGGGCAGAGAGTTTCCTCTAGCCTCATGGTGTCAAGTGCCAACCAAGCAGCAGGCAGAAGTAATGTGGCACCCAATTATTTTATTTTTTAAAACAGCATGGCATGGTAAAGGCAATCTCCACTCCCCCAGCACCATACCATGCCATGCCAGGCCAGACACCCCTCCCCTCCAGCTGATTACTTACAGATCCAGCACTGGAGGACACAGCCAAATTCACCAAAGAGAATGGACAAAATGGCTGCAGCCACATTTATTTTGCCCTGCCAGCCAATCAAAACTTCCAACTGGGTTACCATCACTGAACTGTCCCCTCCCATACTCCCCTCCTACCAAATGTGGCACTGTTTGATTTTGAGAGGAAGTTCAACTGTCCAACAGCCCCCCACATGCTCAGCGGTGTCTGAAGTTTCCCAAAGTTTTCTGAAGAATAGCCTTGGTCCTTGGAACTTCAGTCTTCAGCTTTTCGGAACCAAATACCATAATCTTCACTGAATTCCAAAGTTTTCTGAAGGCTGAGTTACAGCCCTAGTATATACCTTCTAGTCATTTGCTGCACAGAAATGGATTCATTTACATTCTTTTACATGGACAAAGGGACATCCGTAAATACGCAACAATAATTGGACCTCATCCCCTTTCTGGGAATCTTACGCTGTGATATCGTGGAAGTGGGCTCTTGACTTATTTTAAAAAATGCACACATTCCGTAGAATAGATGAGAATGTGTTGACTAATTAAGCAACAACATGGCAAGTGCTAGAAAATGAAAAGAAAATTCCATTTGCACATAAAGATCTGCTCAACCAGAACGGTTTTATGAAATCTGAATTACTTAAAGAGCAAAAATAACTAATTTACATGACATAATTTTGTGCTAGCATCGGTGGTGTTGTTCCTTGGAATTGCGTAACAGATTTTTTTTTTTTTATGCTGTCCAATATGCTATCTGAAACAATGGCCCTTTTTAAACAGACCGCGACGGGGTGGTGGTGTAGTCCGTGGGTGTGCTTCTGTGGGGGGCAGGATGGGGGTGGGTGGGAGCACATAGGTGCACACCCATCCCGCCCGCATCCCTCCACATCCCCCCATGGAGCAACCTGCATTTTCTCTGGTTGCTCTGTGCAGGGGTGATGGGTGGACGTGCGTGTCACGTGGGAGCGTGCATGCATGCACGCCCACTCACCCGCCGCCACTTTCAAATGGGATACTTATCTAGAATTTCATATTCATTCAAATAAATAGAAAGTCTTCATTTTGGGCCTGATGAATTTGGACTCGGACTGAATCTTTCAGCCCAAGCAGGGCTCTAGACTGCACTCCTTCCGCCACCAGTAGATGTGAAACTCTGGGTGTTTACAAACGTGACAACGGAGCACCACCATCACAGCCTGATCCCAGTTGAGAAGCTGCTACTGACCTAGACCGGAATGGATCAGGTGGCATAACAAACGTGCCACCTGGCCCATCCCACCGTCATTGCAGCCTGCCATGGCAGACCCAGTCTGGGACAGCAGGAATAGACCTGCTAACATGCTCTAGTCCGGACCTTAGCTCAGCCTGGGACACCGCAGTCTCCGGGATCACAGCCTTTGCTAGCCGCCAACAAAGTCCAGGGCACATGTGCAGGCCAGTTCTGGGCCTAAGCATGACAGAGTGGGCCAAAGCGGCCCACTGTCACGTTTGCTAACACCCTCTGATAGCCAAGGCATGATATTTAGTAGAATATTTCTAGCATAATCATAGCCAACATGGTTTATAAAGACAGAAGTGGTATGACTCAGTAATTTTACAAACGATGATATTTGTGCCCTTTTAATACTATTTAGTTATTAAAAAAATAATCAAAGCATCAGTGGCAGGGTCATGTAAATTTTAATGAGATCATATATAGAAAAGATTGCTTTTTTCCACAGAAAGGGGTTTTGGTGTTCAAACATTGTCTTTTTAAAAACTTTTTTTTCTAGAAAAAGTGAACTATTATTGATTTTGACAATGACATTTGAAAATTAAAACTTATCAAAATGTGGCTGCTGAAATCCTTTTTTAATTTAAAAAATAAAATAAATCAATGTGTGTTTCAACAACAGCGCTCAATATACTGATGCCACTGAAAAACAGGGCTGTAGCTCTTTTCACAAAAAATCCCTGAATATTTTACTTCAGTAAATTGATATAATAAGAAACACATATTTGTTTCACTTATTCTAATACTATTAGACAAGCGTAGATCTCCATAGGCGGCCCTTTCTTAGGGTCAGGTCACATGAGACGTTATCCCACACTGGGCGACCTTACCCCACATTACCCTGTGATGCGGCTGACTGTCAGGCCAGTAGCTGCCAGATATTCGCTTATTACTGCCCCAGGGTTGGCAGCTAGCTGCTACGTGATGCATCTGCTGGAGAAGGCCAGTGACGCATCACAAACTACTGCTGCCCCATCCAGGCCAATGTGGGGTAACAGGCTACCTCCCATCAGCCTGGTCCCATGCAGCCCTCCACTGTGGAGGGATCTGCTGGAACAATATAGCCACGGGTGTATTTTGCCATTCCTGAGCATCTACGCCATGGCAGGGGGTGGGATGGATCGTGGGTGGGCTGGGGGTAGTGGGCAGAGCGGAGGCGGACGCCTGCCCATGTGGACGGCTCCTTGGCCTGCCTTGGGGCATGGTGGGACTTGTGATGGCAGCCCGCCTGCTCCATGGGGGTGGAGAGGGCATATTGTTTGAACTGCTCTCCCTGCTGGTCCAATTATAAATTGTGGTGGCTGATTTGTCCGGCCCCATCTCATGTGGCTTCACCCTTTTTGAAATTTTCAGTGGGTAAGGCCACATGAGATGTTAACACTGGGAGCTTACCCCACATCAGCCCATGATGCAGCTGACCATTAGGTCAGTGGATGACATACTGGCTAAGTGCACAGTACATGTACTGGGAAGTAGGGGAAGACCCCAGCTCAAGTTTCACCTTAGCCAGAAACTCACTGAATGACCTTGGGCCAGTCACAGATCTCTCAACCTAATCTACCTCACAGGGTTGTTGTGAGGATTAAAAAGTTGTGTTAAATTGTTCTTTGTGAAGTGCTAGGGGGGGCGCTATATAAAAATAAAAATAATTATTATTAATTATTTACAGGGCGAGCAGCAGGGTGCTACAAGTAGGGATGGGTGAACAGAACTGAGTTCAGAAATTTGGTTCTGTTCTGTTCGGCTCAAAATTCGAGTTCAGTTCGGAAGTTCAGTTCGGTCGACCGAACTATTCCAGTTCGGTCCAAACTCCGAACTTCCAAACAAAGTTTAGAAATTGAAATTAATGGAATATTGTCTTTCAGGGATGGGCGAACAGAGCCAAGTTCGAAAATTCGGTTCGGTTCAGCTCAAAATTCAAGTTTGGCTCAGAAGTTCGGTTTGGTCGACCGAACTGGTCGAGTTTGGCCCGAACTCCGAACTTCCGAACCGCGTTCGCCCATTCCTAGCTACAAGATTCATCCGCTGGAGAAGGCTGGTGACACATTATAGGCTACTGTTATCCCACACAGGCCAATATGGGGTAACAGGTCACCTCTCATCAGGCCAGTCCTGTGCAGCCCTATCCCATGGCAAGGTCCACTAGCACCATAGAGTCATGGGCATTGTTCACCATTCCTTTGCGTTGACATCATTGCCCTTCTCTCTTCATCCAACCCCTCCACCTGCCCCCTTGACCCGATCCCCTCCCGCCTCCTGACCTCTATTGCTCCCACTGTCGCTCCCCCCCTTCTGCATGTTGTCAATCTCTCCCTTTCC
>QEPC01012556.1:1744577-1784297 GCA_003113815.1 Sphenodon punctatus
CTGTCCCCTCTCCTTGTCTCCCCCTCCTTGTCTTTTAGATTGTAAGCCACAGGTAGGGACCGCAGCTGATTATATGTTCTGTACAGCGCCAGGTTGTTACTGGCGCTTTATAAATGTTTAATAATAATAATAATAATAATAATAAGGGGTGGTATAATGTGTGGGCCAGAGAGTGGTGGGTGGGACGGCTCTTCAGACCACCCCAGGGGGCATGGTGGAACTTAGGATGGTGGCTACCCACCCGGTTTCCCCACGGGGGTGGGGGGGGCAGGAGGGGCAGATTGTGTGGCCTGTTCTCCCCCCTGGCCCAAAGTATGGTGACTGCATTCACCCTGCCTGGGGCGGGCAAGGGGTTCAGTCAGCCTTGTCTCATGTGGCTTTACCAAGAATATAATCAGGAAAGTTTTTGAGAATTGATCTGGCCAATGCTGATGAAAAAAGCAAACTGGTAGAAGATGAAAACGAAAGCAGAGATGTGAAGAGATCAGCCTGTCTTTTTCTGGAAGTGCAGGATTTTGAAGCAATTCTAGATGACAGATGTGCAGCATGCGTCTCTAAGAACACCTTCAGACTAGATATTTCTCAACTAGTTCAGTGCTACTTATAGGATCTGATTCTGCAAAGCCCTCAAGCATTTGTTAAAGTCCCAAGTGAACATAATTCAATTAAGCATGTTCTCAAGTGTTTTCCTGGATCAAAGCTTTTGGCTCTGCTTTCCTAAATTAAGTGAGCAATAAGGTTAACGAAGCCTTGTGTTTCTTGATCCTACAAAGACTTAAGCATGTGCTTCCCTTCACTACCCATAGGGGGCGATCACATGCCCCACGCATGCTGTGCGCATCCTGCACGCGCATGCAAATCACACGCATCTCCATAGGGACTGCGTTGTGCCACGTGGATCCCATGCAGGACCTGTGCGAATCTCATGTGGATCCCGCTTGGGATTGAGACTACTGTCTTCAATGGGGCTATTGGGAGTAGAAAGGCCAAGCATGTGTCAAAGCTTTTGAAGAATCGGGGCCATAGAAAACAAGGAATCCTGTTGGTATGGAAGTAGATTTCTGGGTTTACCTACGGGCTCTGCAGTGGCTTGCAGCAACAGATAGTAATCAAAAAGATAAACTTGAATACTCAGCTAATTATTCTTAACAGTTTTCCTAATTTTATTTTGTCAGGTAATTTTATTTGGTCAAGTAATTCATTATGTTCCCATGAACTGCTTGTCCTGCCCAATAAATTTTCTTGTATATTCAAACTTTATCAGTTTTCTGGATGTGATGCTTTCCCCCCATAGGGCTCATGTCCTGCAAGAGAATGAATGCTCTTCTCCTGATCCAGCAGAGCCCATGAGCATGTTCTTTACTTTTAAATGTCTGAACTACTGAAATTAACGCACCTACTTACATGTTCTGAAGTTTTACACTTCTTTAAGAGCTTTGGATCAGGGCCAAAGTGCTCAGTGCTGAAGAAACAAGCCTATAGCAAGCTTACAGGCAGAGGGCAATTTGGAAGATCTATGTTTTTAATTCCTCCCTGCTCCTGGGCATTTTAAGACTTGGTTCATGACAGCAGGGGGAAAAGTTCATTTGTCACTGATGGCACATTTTCTGTTAGTCATGAAAGAGATTATGATCTATGTACATACAGAAATATTATTTATAGTACAGTGAGCCACAGCAAGAATTTGTGGGAGATCATGAATAACTATGAAATTGTATGACTAAAAATTAAAATCTAGCCAGCAGTGATGGATTAATCCCAGGCCAGGCCCGGCCCCATGCCTTGCCTTGCCTTCTTGGCAGACCCAAGAAGGAATTAATCCATGCTGCCCCCTCCCCTCCCAGGCCCCTTCTCTCCTCCCAGTTACTTACAGTTCAGCAGTGTAGCACACAGCCAAATTCACCAAAGAGAATGGAAATGGCCCTGCAGCCACTTTTATTTTGCCCCTGCCAGCCAATCAAAACTTGCCATCTGGCTTATCCATCACTCAACTGTTCCCTCCCATATCCCCTTCCTACCAAATATGGCACCAAGTTTCATTTTCTAGATGCTAGGGGGTGGGGGCAACCCTTCTTGATCATTCCATACACGCAATGGTGTCAGCACTCGATGAGGGGATCCGAAGTTTTCCAGGGATCGGCCATGGTACTCAGAACTTTGGACTTCGGAAATTTGGAACCGAGGGCCAGAATCCCCGGTGGATTCTGAAGTTTTCTGAGGACTGAATTTCAGTCCTAATACAAGTCAATATAGTTGGGCATTGTGTCTCCTTGAAAATGCAGTTTATCTAGGATGCCAAAAAGAACAACATGACCAAGTCAAACTGATCTCAGCGAGACTATTCCTGTGATTGCAAACTACTCCCATGAATAAGGTTCTGTAGGATCAGACCCTTTAATTCAAGAAAACCTGTTTTCTTCTGTCCTCCTTTCCCCAGGTAACAACAGAAAGGGGAGCTGCCCTGAGGACGGTGCCCTCTGAGTGCCCACAAAGGGCGCCACCAAAGGGCGAAGACCCATTGGTGGGCCGTTTGCGGGCGGAGGCAGCCATCAGTTATATCATCTGCACTCTGTACAGAGGCCCCTGCACAGTTATAGCTGCCCGGAGTGCGCCCTTGCCTCCCCCCTCCCCCCCCCGCCTGGTTGGGATACTGGACTGAGGGGTGTGTGTGTTATATTTATTGTGTGGGGAATTGTGAGTGGGGGGTGGGTTAAAAATTTGGGTAGTGGGTTGGGGTTGGGTGTGGTGTGAGGGTTAGCAGCCTCCCTCTAGTGGCAGGAGAGGGAGGTGGGGGGGAGTGGAGGGGAACCTCTGGTGTGAGCGGGGGTGACCCTCCGGGGGGGTTGCCCGCCGGTGGCAGAGGCAGGCACGGGGGGGGGGTTGAGGGGGTCCATCTCGCTGGCCTGTCGGGGCAGCCTGTGGAGGGTGGGTGTCTAACAGGGTTCTCTGAGGATGGGAGGGCCTCCACAGCCATCAGGGTTATTACGGGTCAGGGGAGATATGGTCCAAAGGGGAGGTGTGTTCTATCAGTGAGGAGGGAGTGGTGCCTTGTGTCTGTTCCCCTCTCAACCTCCCACATAGGTAGGTTGTGGGTCGAGGCTCAGGAGGCCCCAGGTCTTGGTTTGGTGCTTCTGAATGCAAGGTCAGTTGTCAATAAGTCATCTACTATCTGGGAGTTAATCCTGGAGTGGGACGCTGACCTCGTGTGTATTACAGAGACCTGGCTGGACAATGAATCAGGCCCTATTTGGCCAACTTTGTTCCAGCTGGGTTCTCTGTGCAGGCATCAGCCTGGGTGGAGGGATTTGGGGGGGGGGGCAGTGTAGCCATTGTTATCAAGGATGCATTGTCTTTTAGGAGATATCGGTGCAGGCTCCACCAGGTGTTGAATGTCTCCATCTTGTGTTGGATTTGGCCGGGAACAGATTAGGGGTGCTGCTGGTGTATCATGCACCCAACTGCCCAGCGGCATCCAAAAAATGCTCAGACTTGGACTTTGGTGAACCTCTGGGGGAAGGGAGTTTGCAGGCATAATGATGATGACAGGTTATGTTGCTGCTATTTCATTATATTTATTATTTTCTCTTTCATTATGACCTGTGGAATCAAAATACACATTTCAGCTTCCCTTTTGAAACTGGTTTAAACCTTGAAAAAGTTTTGAAAGAAGTGCTTACATTGCCTGTGGTCCTGAATAGACTTCTTCTGGTGTATCTCTATTAACACGGAGGTTCTGCCAATGCAAGTGAATTTAGGATTGCTGCTACTATAGATTTATTCACTCAGAATATTATGCATGTGTAAAATGTCTATTTGCATAAATCTGCCAGTCAGTGATGATGAGACCAAATGAGGATATTCATCTGGTTCCAAGTGGTTAAGATAGCCAGGAATTTGGCTGTAATTCCTCATGAGAATAGGAGGATATGATCTGCCTAATGCCAACTAGTGAGGCCAGGATCCAAACTCAGGACTCCCATTTCTGAGTCCTCTGTACCAACCCACTGAACCACACCGGTGCCTTTAAATGTTAATAATATGTATATGTTATTCTGCATGTGTAGTTTTCAAATAGTTTTTGAAAAAGTGATTCAATTTTATGGATTAAACTGATTTCACTGATTGGCCGTTTTTACACAGATGCCCCTCCCACACTCGGTGTTTGGGCAGGTGTGCTGGGGGGGGGGGGGCGTCCGTGTAAACAGCTGGCAGTGGGTGGGGAGGATGGGTGTCCACTCAGTGTTCGTCTGTGTGAACACTTAGCAGGATGGGTGAGGGTGCGTGTGTGCGTGCTCCCAAACAACACCTACCTTCGTTCATCACCCACCCACCTCCACCCATGGATCCTCCGGAAACCAGAGGAGGCTCCATGGGTGGAGGTGGGTGTGTGTCTGTGTAAAAGGACACACGCTCACACCTCCACCCACCACACCAAAACACCCCTCCCACCTCCGTCCATGTAAAAAGGGCCATTGACTGATTAAATCTTTTCCTTGACTACATATACAGTGCTGTTTTGGTTTGGTTTCTTTTGCCTTAATTAGTGTGGATTATATTACAGTTTTATATTTAAAGCAGTATAAAATAGGATCAAGAAAAAAGTTCACAGGGTGTCAACAAAAAAGACCTGAGGTCATTGAAAGCCATTACTGGTGAAAATTGTTTAATTTAAACATTCCTGGAGGAAAAAGGAATAATTGTGAAATGCTTACTATCCTCCAGATGTTCATCTCAGCTCCCTCTGCAGCTTCAAAAAACACCTGCAAATCTTTTTAATCTCCAGGTGGTTTTAAACGATGCACTGCTGGTTCTGCTTAATAGATTCTTTCCTCTCTCTTTTCCTTTCCTTTTTAAAATTGTTTTAAAATTAATTTTAAATTGATTTTTATATTGTTTTGTTTTATGGTATAGTCTTTGCGAAGTGCCCCGAGCACCAGTTTTCAAAGACAATTAGTTGAACTTTCATAATAATCAATATTTCTCCCATGTTTCTAATTTTAGTTTATTATTATTCATCAGTGCCTTAGAATAGTGTGTCTGCTGAGGCCTTGGTTCATGCTGAAGCCCTAACACATGCTCCAGCACAACCTCAGTTGGCCATAAGCACATTTGGGGAGGGGCATTTTATTGATTTTATGGACTGCAATCTAACTTCAGACCTCATACAACGAGGATCTTTATACCTCCAGTACCCCTAAATTAAGTGGGTGGTGTCAGTCCATTAGGTCCTCACCTATGATTCTTTGAACACTCAGAGTGAGCCAAGCCATACTGATTTCCTACCCTTCTGCAACCCAAGTTTTCAAATTCACTTGGCTTTTAACTGCATGCTGTGTAATTTGAAAGCTGCAGCTTCTGGAAGGGTAATCATATATGCTGATAAAACAGTTGTGTGCTTTTGATATTTTATTTCTATTAGGTGCAATAAAATAAGACAGATGACAAAAGTTACCAGATTTCTTTTCTCCATTCGGCTCCCTAAGAACCTCATTCTCCTTTATGCTGGGACTATTTTACACCACTCAAGCAATTAAGGGGGCAATGTTACAGCAAATTACACTCAGAGTAACGTAAAATGGACTTCATTTAAATGAGAATAAAACCTTGAGTAAAGAAGATGCCTTCACACTAGGAATGTTGCTATTGCATTACTGTTTGTGCGTGTAAAAATGCCCCCTCCCCCTAGCCATCACAATATTAAGGAACTGGATAAAATTTCTAGAATATCATTTCATGATTATTACAGGAGCAAATACAACCTGCACCACTGGTGGTACGTATACGACAGAAGGTAATTAATGTGGCTGAGTGTCAAACTCAGTTTTTGAACTTACCTTGCAATTACAAAGAGTACACAACTGACTCCTAGGCAGGCAAGGAGGACATACATCCAAATATCAGGAGAGAGAGGGTTTAGAAAGGAGAAAACACCAGGGTTCGTGCCATTGGGCTTCCGGTACAAAATACTGATTCCCAGCGTCATGAAGGGTTTTGAAAAGTCAATCACTTTCTCCCTTACGTAGGTAATAGTGAGAGGAGCAGCTGCCAGGTCAGCTTTCTGGGAACATAAATTGGAAAATATTCTCATTTTCTTTTACGTTCAACAATTGTATTTTTATTCCTTCACCCCTTTCCCATGGGCATTAAGCAAGCTGCAACAAACAAAAACCAGTTTTGCCTAGTAGATGTGCTGTAATTATGTGTAAAGTAAAAACTCCTGGTTTCCTTATTAAAGGTCATTCAGGGCAGAAAAACACACTTCAGATGAGATGTGGCAATTTGAGTGTGACAGGAACAGTTCGCATTTAGAATGCGCAACAAGATAACACATTAGGGAAGACTTTAAGGATGTTACAGATACTCATCTGCAAGCGTCCCTTCACTCCTCACAGAGCGCGGGCACTACTGTAGCCTTTAGGGCTGTACTGAGGCCTACAGATCATTTCCCCAGTTTAGGGATATATTCCACAGCACTAGCTCTCAGGGATTTTACAAAGCTTCACATCTAAAATGATAAGGAAAAACTGTGCCTGATCTTGGAAGAAGAAAGTAGAGAGACAGCGCAGCAGGCATTATGCTAGGTAGCAAGCTGTCACCAGATCAGGAATAGAGAGTCACAATCACTGCACATTACACACAGGATGTTTTCAGTCCCAGTAAAAAAAACCAGCCTCCTTCTTGGTGGGTGATGCTGCCCTCCCCTCCCCCACACCACTGACCATGACAGAAACCATAGGGATCTGTCCTTCCCTTGTACTTTGGGAATATCTGTATTGTTTGCCATGCCAACTGAACTGGAACATACACCTTCCCATTCTGTGTGCCCATATTTGTTGTTAATGTGCTTTTCTGTTCTGCCTGTAAAAGTGATATAGTAGTCCTAGTAACAAACATTTCTTTTAAACTACTGCAGGCTAAAGTAAAAAAAGAAAAAAAAGAGAAAATAATTCAATCTTACGTGATCTATGAGTTCTTTGACAATCCCATTCCACTCTCCTTTGTCATTCTGGGCTCCGTATTTGCCATCAGAAACTAGTTTGACTTCATAGATGAAGCCTAAAATATTTGACAACTCCTTCAACAAATCCAAACAGTACCCTTCGAATCTGTCATTTCCATACAGGGGCTTGTCAGACTTCTTGTACATAACATAGGGATCTTCCTATATGAAAGTATACCAAACATGTAGCAATAGAAACAGGGTATGCTTTTCGATCATTTTAGTTTGTACTGCTTACACAAATACCTCAATGACATACTAAATATGTGGCGATGTCGTAAAAGAGCTAACTCATCTTGGCCATTACAAGTTATCTTGTGTATTTTAGCAAATTCTTTGGGGTGGGAGAGGGGAAATAGTTTTATAAAAACCCTGAGTTTTAGAAAAGTTAAACTTGTAGTTTCCAAAAGCTTTCACTGGAGCGGTTAGTGATCTGAAATTCAGCCTCAAGATCTGTACTAACAAATGTATTCAGGAATCAGTGAGCATACTGGAGTAGGACAATAAAATATTATAAAATATTACACAAGGAATAATAAAGTACTACCAAGAGTTAACTTCTAGGTAAAATTTGAATGGCAAATTCCAAACGCATGCAATGACAGAACAGCAGGTTAGGAAAAACCTTTGTCTAAGGAGAAAACATAGTATAAGTGGAGAGCAATTTATGTTTGTATATATGATGGTTTCTTTCTTTTATAAAAACACTCTCTCTGGATAAAAATAATTGAGATAGATCCAGCCTGGATACAGCTAGCTTTTGCACTTGTAAACCAGGGCACCTGCCACTTGCCAATGGAAAATCAGTCCAGATTAGCAACAGACGGCACCTGGCACTTCCTCTCTTGAAGGGAACACAACCAGCCAGCACAACTCAAGGAGAGGGCAGTGGGGGCACCAGGAAGGTAGCATAGCCAAGGTAGCTAGCAGATACATGATTCAGCATGTCCCTGTGGTGTATAGTTCTCTGGCGCCATAAGTTGGGATTCTCTCTCTCTCTTCACACTCTATGTTCTTCTTCTCTTCCAACAACTTAACTTTGCTTTCGGTTTGAAGTCAGAACTTATTGTAACATTACATAGCCTGCTATTACACTTGGTACAGTATTTTCATATGTGAGTTTTCTTGATTCAAAGCCCTGTAGATGACATCTTCAAATAAAGAAATTACCTATACAGGTCCCCAAATGTGATTATACTAGGGCATGGGGGGAGACTGGGTATCTTGATTCCTTCTTATGTCTATAGCAAAGAAATATGATGGGCAACAAATAGGAGATAGCTTGTTGAAACCTAGATAAATACAGAGAACAACAAAAGAAGCACAGAGTTTAGGCGAAAAGGGAGGCGATGAATCAGCATGAGCATGGTTAGAATTATCAGTAGTGATACCGATGCTACTTGGCAGGACTTACCAAAATTGTGGTGACTATCAGTGTTCGGTTAGCCAATGAATCAGTGATATTGGTTGATCTGTCTTTATTGTTGTCGGTCATATTAAGGCCACTGTTTGAGTTCCAAACCCCAATCTATATAGAACAAAGTAGATAAATGACTGCCAACCTTTAGTAATAATCATGTCTCATCTCAATCAATGTGTATCATAGTTCAGTGTAGGAAGGGAATGTAAGTACATCACACAACAGCAATAGACTGAAACACCAGCAGTATGAAATGTTAGCAGAATGAACTAGTTGTAGTTCTAAGGAAGAGAGGAACATCAAAGGGTTGATTTTTCACATTTAAATCACTGGTAACATACTGCTCTCTCAACAGCAGACTGAGATGAATCAGACACAAGAGTGTAAGCATGTCAATATAGCATGTTCCAATTTACTACTAAAGGGGAACATGTGAACTTTGGTTTCCTGTTAAAAATGTCAAATGTCAATATTTTGTGAAATAGTTTCTTTTTACAAATGGTAAAGATGAAACACATGGCAAGACCTTTCTTTTCCAATACAACAGATTAAAAAGCTTGGATAAATATGCTGAAATAGATTGATGGATGCACTGGCCTTTCACTTCCTCTGTAAACCTGCTTGAAGGCATAGATTATTCCGGTCACTTCTTTCCTACTGAACATGACAGAACCAACAAGGTGATGCCATCTCACCCAGTGATTGTGTTTGCTCTGTAAATCCTAACGACTGAGGAAAAATTCACTTTTGTATTTCTTTCCAAATCCCCAAATCATTAAATAATGCCATAAATCAGGGCCTGACTTCAGTACCTGTCAGGGGTGCAAATTACATATCAATTAAATTTGTTCCTTGAAGAAAAAATAAAACCTTGCATAAATCCAGTCTTTAATCACTTCAGGGTTTTGTTTGTTTAGTCTCCATTGGAGACTAAACTTGTTGCTTTTTAAAGGTAGTTTTATAGGCTTGTGGAGCAAGGAAAATGGGGAATAACAACATTGCATGCACAAGTGTTGCTCCTGACATAATTTGCAGTCATTGAAAATGTTGTTTGCCTAACTTTGTACTACAAGTTAAGGTCTCACTTCAGCAAGGTATTAGCAAGCATGTGTGTAAAAACGCATGAGTAGGTAGTCTCATTTATTTTAGAGGGACTACTTGTATAGTTAATGTTGGGCATGTTGAGTCAAAGCCCAAAGACTTATTCCTACAATTAACTGAACCTCCTTAAATCTCATTGAAAGTAGTGGAGGGTTGAAAGTTGAAACCACTTGGCTCCTCACAAAAACCCCTTGACTCATTACAGAATCAGGCTTTATATAAACTGGATTTTCTAGGTGCTGAATCTCCTTTCAAGGTGCTCTGCGCCCTCAAATCCCATTAGCTTGATCATGTGATTTCTGTAAGAGTTGAGCGCATTCAGAATTTCACAGGCTTGATCCCTTAATTGACATTTGAGTGCGGCAATTTGGAAACTGAGCTTTTCATTTTCTGACTGTTGTTAAACAACCATGTTGAATTGACGCACACTGTAGATGTCTAGAAAGTACTTGGTATTTTTCCTGCTATTAGAAAAACATGTTGAATGAAGTTTGATTTGTCTTCAATCAGATTAGTGCAAAAATGCAGAGAAAGCAAATTAACTGTGATCGTAATTACTCTAGACTTTGGAATTGGTTAGAAAATGAATCTAGACAAGTTAAATATCAAATGCAAAGAAATGGGGTGAAAACAGACATGCGCATAACTCCACTTTAATACCACGTTTACATTTCTTATGCATGTTGCAGGGCTGTATTGGTGCCCTATGCAGCCCTGCAACATGCATAAGAAATGGTAAACTGGAGTTAAGGTGCCTGTCTGTTTTCACCCATAGAAACAAGCTTTCAGCCGTTATTGATTACTGAAATGGAGACAAAGTAGTTTAAATGATATCTTTTATTGGACCAACATCTCTTGGTAAGAATGTGTAAGCTTTCAGGCCACATAGAGCCCTTCCTCAGGCATGTAGCGTAGCCAGTCTGAATTAAACTGAATTATATAAATGAGTTATATAAAAGCAAATGTACACTACATGCCTGAGGAAGGGCCCTTTGTGTCCCAAAAGCTTGCATGTTATCACCAACAGAAGATGGTGTAATAAAAGCTATCCTTTTAACTACTTTGTTTCCATCTCTTTCATTTGGGACCAACATGGCAACCTCTCTCTCTCTAGGTTGATTACTGAGGAGTGAATATTAAAGTTTACAAATTCACCACAAGTTTCACTTGGATTGCATGAAAAGCTTGTCATCTCAATAATATCTTAAGACAATAAAGCAGCAGGTGTTTTGGTATCCAAATCAATGTAAATTTATTATAAAAAAATATACAGACCACCTTAGGCCATAATGATAATCCTGAATATTTCTCAGACTAGTCCCATCCTAAATTAAGCTCCCTGTTTAAATATGAGCAGGATGCAAATTATTATGCACCTTGGCTTCTTGAAATAGTCTGGAAAGCAAAATGTAAGCAAAATATTGATGTTAAAAATATCTATTCATATCTGCCCCGGGGTAGAACTGGATGAACAGCTTGCGGCCGCTGGCCATATGATCCACTACATTATGGGCCAATGTGGGGTAAGGTTGCCCAAAGTAGGATAACATCTCATGTGGCCTTACTCTGTGTGTGTATGTGTGTGTGTATGTGTCTCAGTGACAATGAAAGAAGTCCCTTCACTGTGATAGCGGAGAAGGGGGTATGTTGCGCCCTGCCCGTTGGCTTGGACGATGTGGAGCCACTATAAAGAGAGTCCGTTAGAAGGCTCCCTCTATGTTGTGAGAGGGTTGCCTGGCAACCCACCCCAGTGGCGCGAAAGGCAGTCACATGGGGCAGGGGAGCCCGCCCTTTGATAGGAGGGGTGGACTCCCTGCAGCTCAGAAGAAGATCAGTCCGGGGCTCAGATCACGAGCAGTCAGCCCCACCCACCTCCCCTCTTCCACTGCGGGTATAGCTGGCTGCCATTACGGAGCCAAGGAGGAATTTTGAATGGGTATCCCATGAGTGAGTGGGTCATTTTTTGCCTCCTTCACAGTGGCGAATAGGTTAAATAGGTTGATTATTTAATCTGGTTAGGTCAATTCATGTTTGGAGTAGCTGTATTCGATCCTTAAATAGGGTAATTCGTTTTTTATAATGGTGATTGGTTGAATTTGATCATAATTTTGCTTTAAAATAGGGTAAATAATTGTCGCACTCAGCAGGGGTCCAGTATGTGAAAGTAGATAAATAGGTACGGATAGGTAAATTGAAGTCATCTCCTTAAGAGATGGGGATGTAATACACAGGTAATGCGGGGCGCAGCATGCCAGGGGTTGCGTCCCTGGGAGTGTGCGTTAGCTGGGGGAGCAAGAATGCGCACAGTCCTCAGCCTTGCTACCGCATTAACTCCTTACTTGATATAGGGGAGCGTGGCACACCTCCCCTCCCCCGTTCAGCCACGGCTAGGACCTGTCAAGGGGGTTGTTTAAGTTATGTTGAACGGAGCTGACACTGGAAGGCACATTCAGGTCAGACCAAGTTAATAATAAGGAAGTTGAATTAGCTAACATACTGGACCCGGATTGCTCTGGGCAATTACCCACCGACCTCAAGTTACCTTAATAAAGAGTGCGGCCTGATTTAAAACCAAGTATTGGCTCCGAGTCTGATTTGGGGGGGTGCGTTGACAAGGTGAGATAGGCCATTTGTACATGGACGCCACCCACCCCTGAACATCCATTGGATGGGTGGGAGAGTGTCCATGTAAACGTCAATAGGTGGATGTGCACGCTCCTGCGACCCACCCACCAACACCCATCAACACCCACAGAGCAGCCGGGAAGGAGCCGGCATGCTCCGTGGGTGGAGATGGGTGTTCAACACCTACCCGTCCATGTAAACAGCAAAACAAGCACACCCACAGGAAAGATCTGACAAAACCACCAAGACAAGGCTAGAGAGGCCCCTCAGGAGCATGCAAGCAGACACACCCACCGAGAGAGATGCCCAACACCCACTTGAGAGCCCTTAAAGGAGATGTGAGCGAGGACATGGGTGTGCCAGTTCACAACTTGTCTGGAAGGAAAGCAGTCAATAAGACAAAGGGAGCCAGCGTCACGACACAAGTGGGAAGGGGCAGGGTAAGCAGAGGGACCCCAGGGTGCCATGGGGTGGGGGGCCCAGGCCAATGGCACTGGGGGGGGGGCAGGACTGCTACTGACAACACACCCTTCCCAACAGGGTGGCAGAAGGCGCAACGGAGTACTGGCACCACCCACATCCTCACCCCAAACTACAGCCATGGGGCACAAGGGGGAGAGCGATCCAGAGAGTGAGGTAAGAGTGAGGGCACCCACCCACCCAGGGGAGGGGGGGAGCCAACAAGCCCCGAGCACACACCGGGGAAACCCGAGGCGGGCAGCTGACAGCTACACTGTTCCCCCCCCCACAGGAGAGCACCCAGATCCAGCCGCACAGCACCACCAGGGAGACAGCTGAGGAGGGCCTTCATGGCAGTCAGGTAAAACAGTGGGAACCCCCGGGTGGAGGGGGGGTCCAAGAAACAGTCCACAGATGCAACAGGGGTGCAGCAGGTCAACAGCTCACCCCCATGCATTCCCCCAACAGGAGACCACCAGCTCCACTGCCACAACAGTTGCCAGACGGGCTCCTAGCCACCCACACATGGAGCCCAAAAGGGGGAACCTTGGTCCAGGCAAATGACAGCTATGCTCACCCAGTCCTGCACAGAGCACCTGTGAGACAGATGCTAAGCTGCTGCCCTCCTCTGCAAGCAGTGCCTGGACAGGTAGGAGAAGGAGAGGGCCTGTGTTACACTGGAGGGAACCACCGCAAGGGCCTTCAGATTGACAGAGGACACCATGGAGGTCCTGCGGTGCGTCCCCCAGCATGACACGGGTCCAACAGCCACGGTGGGAGGGCAGGCAGCACTGAAAAACCACGTCACCCTCCCACAGGTGCAAGTGCCCCCTCCCCAGCTCCTCTGCCAGCCCTGGTTTCCCCAGCAGAATCCTACCGTGGCCTAGGCCACGTAGGCCCCCTTCTCCCATGGTCCCCTAACACCAAGGGGGGACCCCTGGCCAGTCCGCCCCACTCCTGGTTCCCCCCCAGCACCCTTCATGCCCCCCCTTCCTGGCCCCCAGCCACCACAGAGCATCCCTGCACCCCCAGCCACTCAACCGCCAAGGCAGGTCACCCCACATGCTCAGGTAAGCAAAGGGCACAGGTGGTTACCAACAAACACAGGGAGAGGAAGGAACATGGGACATGGTACCCACCCAGCCACAAGGAAGGGCTGTAAGGTAGCACGGGAGGTGGTGATGGACACAGGAAGGCCGGGTGCGGGAGCACTAGAACTGGGGCACAGTAAATGGGTAACTGCTACCTCTAATGCTGAGTGTCTCATCCACAGGAGTAATCACCAGACCATGCAGTGGAGCGGTCAGTGGAGGAAGGAGAGCCCAGACCAGGCAGTTGATGGTCACAGCTGGCAGCAGCTGCCAAGGCCCGCAGACCACCATCCCCTGGTGGTGCTGTAAAGAGGGGATGGGGAAGACCCTGAAAAACCTAATCCCAACCCTTGTAAATATCCCCAAAATAAAACACTTTAAGAGAACATATCTGTCTGTCCTGGAGTCTGTATAGGGGAATGCACGTGAAGTGAGGGAGCCAGCAACAGACCACAGTGGTGACCACTGCCAGGAAGGTGGATGCTAACAGCTGCAATGCAGGCAGGGCCGGCAACTCACACCCGTGCCCAATTGAACAGGTTTAACCTGGAGGGCACAGGCAGGGGCACAGACCGCTGGGCATAGGATGGGATAGAGGGGAGGGATGGAACCACACCCTCCAGAGACCCAGTAACTGCCTTGAATGGGATGGAGAGGCATAAGGTAACAGGGTTGATGGGTGACGAGGTGGGACATCATGCTATCACCAGCCCATCCCCACCAACAAGTGGTGGTCATAGGGAGGGGTGACCAAGGGCTACCACCACCCTGCCCACAACAGCCAGCCATTGTCGCCAGGACAGGTCAGGACGCACAACAGGGTGCCATACCATGCGATCACAGCGCAGTTGGAATGGTGTGCCAGAGCATGCACACACCACCATGGCCAATTGGACCCCAGTACAGGGGACAGCACACAAGAGGTCCTACGGGATGTCCACAGAACAAGTTGGTTGGGTGCAACAATGGGCAACCCTGTCTTGGCATGGGAGATCCTGGACCCACGGTGGCACCACACTGCCCAATGGACCGGGGTTGGGGTCCACACATCACTGGGCAAACAAGACAGAGGCAGGAGCAAGGGTAGACAGCACAATGTATTGATGCACAATGTACAGGGATATGGGGCAGTTGGAATGGGGCAGCCTATAGGCAACCATCAGTTCCCGGCCATTTGGACAACTACGTGCCTGCAGAGTGCGTCACGGTTCTCCTCAGAGATCTACCTGAAGGCCCCACCCTGAACATGCTGGTACAGGGGCACCGGGCTCCATCTCTGTACAGGGGTGTGTGGGGATAGTCCAAGGCAGCCCCAGCAGTCTCACAGATGTTATGTAGCACACAGGTCACCAGGACAATGATGTGTGTGTATTGCAAGTCGAACTGGCTCTGGTTTAGCAGGAACCGCCACCTCATCTTGAGCAGGCCGAAGGTCCTCTCCACCTTGCACCTCGTGGAGGCCATGCGCTCATTGAAGAGCGCCTGATTGGGGGTGCGGGCAATGGGATAGGACCTCATTACACATAGGGTCAGAGGATAGGCGGGATCCTCTATGACAACCAGAGCCATGGAAACAACTTGGATCCTCCTGAACATGTTCAGGGCTATCTCCTCATCAAACATCCTGGCAAAGAATAGGGAGAAGTGCAGGATCCAAGCATCATGGTTTCTCCTCGAGTGGCCTGTGTACACATTTATGAACAGGCATTGGTGGTCAACGACTGCCTGCAGGTTCACAGAGAACATTTGCTTCCTGTTCAAGTAATCAGTCTTGGCGTTGGAGGGCCGGAATATCAGTATGTGGGTGCTATAATGGCTATGATGCAATCTGGGGAGCCCATCACCTCAAAGCCCTGGATCACTACCTCCAGGTCCTGGAGCTGGATGACCTGCTCCAGGAGCAGATCAACTAGGAATTCACTGACATCATGGAGTGCCCTGTTCACAGTCGCTCCCCTCATGCCAAACTGCTCACCAATGCTCCTGCAGGAATAGGGGGTTGCTAGGTGCTACACTGCCATCGCAACCCACATACCCAGGGGTAGGGGACAGCATATGTTGGTTTTGTTCCTGCGGAGGTGGGGGGCAGAGGATCTCGGTGATCCAGGTCAGCAGGGAGCGGGTCATCCAAAAGTGATCGATCCACTCCTCGTCAATCCAAGTTGCAAGCATGTTCTCCCACCAGTCATTGCTCTGTGACTGTGTCCAGGCCATCCATCATGTGGGTAGGGGCACCCGATGCCCATACATGTTGAGGGGCAACCTGGAGAGGATGAGGCGGATATGGTGCACTGCTGCCATCCCCACCATCACTTGATGCATGGCCTTGATCATGGGTATACTAGTGGGGGGCTGGGTGAAAGAGATCAGCCATCTGCTCGAACACCTGTGCCAGGAGACCAAAACATGCTTCCAGGATGACGATCAGGTCAGCACGTACATGCGAGGTGCCCACTACAGGCATTGTGCTTCCACCACCGTGACCTCTCCCCGTGAACCCAACTACGCACCCAGTGACCATCCACCTTCCCTCAACCCAACAACCCACCCTGTGCTTGGGTACCCTGAACCAGTTAACCGCCTTATGCTGTCACCCCTCACATACACCCTCTCACCCGCAGGCAGCACTCCATGCACCCAACACTGCTCCCCCACACGCCCCACAGTCACGGTCTCCAGACACCCCTGCTCCGCTCCCTCTATCACTCTCACTGCACTCTCTCTGCTCCACAACCACCGCAACCAACACACCACACCCTGGCAGCCGATACAGCTCCTTTATGTAGATGGTTGATGGGTATCTGGGCCTCAGCAGTTGGTGCAGTGCTTTGGGTGCCATATGCACACCTGTCTGGGGTCTCCGAGATGCTTCCACTGTGCACTGTGCACCAGCTGCACGCTAGGCTGATGCATCAGCCTTCAACAGGCGCCTGTACCTGTTACATCAGATCGCCGTGCTGGCTCAGCCCTATCGTGCCCCCTAGCTGTCCAAGCAGCTGTACCATATGGTGGGCGTGTGGTATGCATCATGGATCCCCCATTCCCCGGGACGACTGTTTTCAGGTACGCAGCCATCCCGCTGTGCTATGAACAGCTATGGCGGCCCCTTGATGGTTTCCTATCCCTACCTCCCCTGGGCCCTGTACATCCTCCCTGTGCCTTATCAAGCAGGGATGGGTCTGCCCTGTGTATGGGATAGTGGTTCTCAGACCCACCGAGCCCGGGCGCTATCTGCTGGCCAAAGTCACCCTCCAGATAGCTGCCAGCTGTGGCCCCATCCAAGCTCAGACACTGCCGCTCATCATCCACTTCTGTTGCACTCCAGCTCACAGCCCTTGTACAGGCCATGTCTAGCCATGGAACGGGCCATTGAAACCAACAGTTTGGTAGTGGAGGAGTGGCTCGTGTGTGCCACCATGCTGCTGGGAACCCTGTGGCAGAGCAGTGATGTCCAGCTGTTGGTGAGCTACCCCCATTCTGTGGGTGATGGCTTCAGTCTCCTGTCCCATTACATGTGGCTGTTGGGGCACCCCTTTGGGGGTCTGGAGTGCCAGAGGCGTGCCATGGAGCTCGGTTTTGCACCCCTCTGCTGACCTGACTGTGGCCCCACCCACCCACCATTGTGCTGCCATGGGAACCCCAGGAGCTTGCTGCTGTTCGCCAGGTGGCCAGTCATCAGGAGTTCAGTCTGCCCTCCAGGCTGATGGGCTGTATGTAGCGAGCTGCTACGCCTGTGTTCTCATGCATGCCCGTGGAATTGCTTGTCCTTGATCTGCTTGCCGGGCCTACCTTGATGAGCTTGGCTTACTTCCGCCTGATGTCGGTGGGCCCTGCCTGACCGGGCATCCCACAGTGCTGGAGGGACTGCCTTGAGAGCTGTTCTAAGCCATTTGGATGTTGGAGCAGCTGCTGCCACGGGACACCCCCTTCTGTCCTGCTTCATGGTGGATGCCCATATGTATGCCCATGGCTTCCGCTGGGGCCTCGTTGCCTGGGATGGTCTTGTCCAGGGGCCCATGTTTCCCGAATGTCCAATGCCAGCACCGTGATCCCACCGTTGCTGCAAACTTCACCATGGACCCCCCCTTCTCCATGATGGACCGGCGCTATTGCTCCCCCTTGACCATGCTGCTTGCTTCCTTTCACCTGCGTGACCCATTCGCCTCCCCATCTGTCTATTACAGTGCATTCTGTGGGTCTACCTGCTGCTGCTTTCCTGACAGGTCTGACTGCCAAACCCTCGAACCCCATGGACTGGTTGAACTGCTCCTTCCGTGCCCCATGGGGTACTCCCCCCCTGTTCCTGGCATCTGTTCTTCCTGGCCAGTGTAACATCATATGGGTCCCTGTGCCAATAAACGTTGGCCTTGTATAGCTGTCTCTGTTCTCTTTCTGTGTCTGTGGGTCCATCCCCCCAGCTACTGTAGGTGCTGGTGTCATGGGTGTGGTTTGTGGGGGTCAGGCCTTGGGGGCATCGGAGCGCTGGTTGGGCAGGATGGTTGCTCCAATGGGGGCACCTTGCCATCAGCGTGCTGGGTGTGCTGCTGTTACGGTCGTACCGGGGGGTGGGGCGTTTAACTCGGAGCTCTGGTGCTGTGCGGTGCCTGTGCACCGTGTGGGCTCTTGAAGTTTGTGGTTCATGTTAGCTGGGTGTTACTGTGCTGCAGGCCCTGCCTTTCACCCCCTTCAACTGGCCTGGGGGTTCAGGGTCCACAGATGGTGGGGCCATAGGGGTTGTGGATGGGCGCTGTGCTGTTCTGTCGGGGTTGTCCATGCACCCCTGCACATACATGGGGGGGGGGGTTCCTAGCTCTTCCGAGTGGGATGTTATGTGGTATGGGCTCCTGACTGTGAGTCTGGGTGGCCCTCTGGGTGTGATCAACCTCCCTGTGCACTCCTTTGGACTCCACCACTGGGGTGGTGGCTGGGAGGGAGGGCCCAGTGGGAATGGTTGGGCTGTTGTCAGTTTTTGGGTGGTGACCAGGGCTCTCCGCCCTGTTGTTGCCAGTTCCCCGTCCCCATCTGCCACTTCCTCTTCCCTTCTAGCTGCTGTGATTGTGTTCCTGACTGTGCTGCAGCTGGGGGAGATGGCCAGTCAGCTCCAGTGGGCAGCTGCTGAGCTTCGTGCTGGAGCCTGGGTCTATCAGGAGATCCGTGAGTTACCTCTGTGTGTGTCTGTCCCCCTGGACCCATATGTGTGGGCTCCCTGGATGTTGTGGCCTTTGACCTGCCCTACTGGTGCGCTCCCTCTCCTTCTCTCCATTAGTGCAGGCGATGATTAATGAGCAGACCAGGGAGCAGGAGGAAGTGGTGCAGCTGCTCCTGCATGTGCTGCAGCATATACCGTGGACTGTGCCCAGCCGGATCACTGGAGTCAGTTCCGGGGTTGTTGGTGCTACTGAAGGCTTGGATCTGCCCCAACACCCCACCTTGTGTCACTCAGTGTTGGTGTTTGATGTTTGACATGAGTCTGTTACTCTAGTTGGTTTATAAATAAAGTTCGATTTGCTTGGTTCCCCCTGGTGTCTGTGTTCTCCTTCCCTCTGTTGTACCCCTCTATGCGGGCCGTGTCTGGTTGGTGTGGAGTGGTTCTCTGACAGGGCATGGATCCTTTGCTCTGTTTCCCCCTCCCCATGGTTGCGTTTTGTATCTGTGGGTCCTCTTTGCCTTGGCCCCTTGGTATCCTGTGATGTGGGTTGTACCTCCTCCGCTGTTTGTATGGGTTCCCGTGTCCCCCCATTCCCTGCTGTGGTGTGGAGCTATCCTGTGCCTTGTGCATCCCTGCCCTGTGCTTGCTGGGCTTCTGCATTGTAGCCACTTTGTGTTTTTGGGGATGCACCTGTCTGCTCTGTGCCCTCAGCTCCTGCCTCTGGCTTGCGCTTTGGTGCCTGCTGCCTTCAACCCTGCTGTCCTGTTCCTGGCCTGTTGTTCCTGGGTTTGGGGGGTTCTGTGGGTGGTGGTCTATGCTGTGGGGGGGGGGTTGGTGTGGTCCCCACCCATGTTGGGACTTGCCTGTTCTTCCCGGTGACTGTGCACGGTCCCGGTCCCCTCTTTCTCCCTCATCGTGCTGGATTTCCCTGTGTGCTTGTGTGCACTGTGTTGTGCGGGTGTGATCTGGGTTCCGAGAGGTCTGTGGCACCCGGCTGTCTGGCCTGTGGCTTGTGGCTTGACTGGGGCTGCTTCTTTGTATCTCTTGACATTCCAGCTCCCTCCTCCCCAGCCAGCTAGGAGTCTGGCAGTGAAGGGGAAGTGCTGTGTGCAAAGGCTTCATTTGCCCTCTCTAGGCCATGTTGTGACATCACTGTGTTGGGCATGGTTTCCCCTCTGCTCAGTGTACGGGAGATCCACGTAAACATCATGGGTGTTTGCTCGGTGTGGCCCTGGGTGGGCGTGTGCCCGCTGGGTATGTGACAGACCCTCCTCTTCTGTCCCACAACCCCCTGTGGCAGTGTCCGTGTAAACGTCTCCCTTCTTGGCGCCCATTAGTGTTTGCTGGGTGTGCTCACCCACCCATCTCCACCTGTCTCCACCCATCGGGCCCACAGCAGCATCCGTGTAAAAACGGCCATAATGTGAGAGCACGTGTGAGTAAAATAAGGGGAATAGTAAAAAGAAAGAAAATGGCATTGTGTGAAATGCAAGACAGCATTGGTGGAATTCACATGCCTCTTGCTTTTGTCTCCTCCTCTCTTTTTTACTGGTGCATTTTAAAATTTTCAACATGATCCCAAGACAGGAAAAAAAGCTTCCCATCCCTGACAGAAGCCATTCACAAAAGGGAAAGCCCCTGCCCTTAGTAGGAGGTGCCATTTTCAGGGGCTGGACTGGGAGCAGTGTCTTTCACCCAACCCAGGTGCCAAAGGTAGGCGGCTGCCCGCTGACCTGGCATGCAGCCAATCTGGCTGAAGAGACACCTAGGGGGTGGGAATGGGTGAGGGGATATATGTGCCTCCTCACCTCCTGGGCAGTCCTTTCTGTTCAAAGGCTGCCCAGGTGAAAGAAGAAAACCCCACCCACCTTCGTCTTGTACTAGGTCATTTGAAACGGTGTTATGGTATGTGATGCAAATCCTGCTATGGGCATAAGCTAGTTGCTGCATTTCAGGACTGAGAAGGAATTTTGTACACGTCTCATAATTGGCATTTGAGGTGTGGTTTTTCACCTCTGTAGCATGGTGTTTTTGCAGGTGGTAGCCTGGCTACCTTATATGTAATAAGTCACAACTAGGGCGGATATTAGACAGGGAACCCAAAAAGTACAACGTCCTGTGGGATGAGAGTAAAGAATGACATGATGGATATTAACAGCCAGGGGATGAGGGTGGTCCCAGATTGGGCTGTGTGCAGCTGGGTGGGGCAGTCTCCTTCTATCCTCACACCCTCATTGAGGCCGAGGGGCGGTCCCTCCTTCAGTCGGGACCATGAAAGGATGAGGGTCAAGTGCAGCTGCTTTGCCCCTCCCCTAGAATAATTTAGCTAGCGGCATAGCCAGTTGCAGTTCCCTCTCTGATATCGGCACAAGGTATGCCCTGCTATGGGCTGCCCATCGGTAAGTAAGGGGCAGAACCCATGATATTGGGGGCACCCCAGGATATAGCAAGGCGTGCCCTGATATGGGATGCCATGGACAATGCTGTATTCAATAAAGTTGTGGCCAATGCCCTTTCTAGACCAACTGTGTTGTCCTGTGGTCTTTGGGACGTGTCTCTGCAACAGTATGCTTCAGCACATTGCTAAACCATTTGGGATGCTGTAGATATAAAGTATCCTACCTTGGAGCAGGGGATAGGACTAGAGGATCCTTAAGGACCCTACAAGCCTACCTCTGATCCTAGAAATCTATGATTTTATGTGTTTAGCCCTATTCTCCAGGAACCAGTTTTCAGTGGCTCCCTGCTGACACTGTCAAAAAGGATGCCAAATAAGACACAAGCCCTTTTCACATGGGCTGGGAGGAGTCATGGTGCGGGGGTGGATGGGTGTGCACTGCCCCTGGGCCATGCGTGGGTGCCCAGTTACACGGACGCACACCCACCTCCCCAATCTACACGCACAGAGGCATCTCCGTTTTGTCTGATGCCTCCATGGGAGTGGGATCAGTGGAGATGGGTGGAGCGTGGAAGCACACAGGTACCCCCACCCACCTGCACCGGTGGTCACTCGTGTGAAAAGGGCCACAGACTAAAAACTGATCGCTGAACTTATGTACAAGCCTACATTAACTTGTCACCACTGACCCTAGAGGAAATCTTTTCTGTTATAAACTCCCTGGGGCAGAGAGCCTCTTTTGTCTTTGCTTGCACAATACAAGGAGATGCTGCTCCAGTTTGGGGTGTGGCGGAATTTCTGTAATCTAAATGGTAAAATAACAATTCAGACTGATGACAGTTTTACGTACACAGCACCCAGGTCAGTGGAGCCCTATTCCTGTTTTTACATTGAGGATTAAGGCCCTTTTTACACGGGTGGCAGCCACGCATGAACGCCCAGGGTATTCATGTGTGGGTTCCGCCCATGTAAATCCCGTGGCAGGTGAGTGGGTGGGGTGCATATGCATGCGTGCTCCCGTGCACATGCATGCCCACCCACCTTCACCCATCTCCCACGCATGGAGCAACTGGCAAAAATGGCAGTTACTCTGTGTGGGTTGATGGGTGAAGGTGGGTGTAAATGGGTGTGCGCCCATCTATACCCTCCCCCCCACTGCACATGGACCATGGCGCACACTGACCCTCCTGCTCCACGGTCCATTTAAAAAGGACCATAATCTCATAAATGACAAAATAATGATGCAAACCAGTGACTTATTGTTTAAAGACCCCAGATCCTGTTACGTATCTCATTGGCTAACAAAAACAATATATATTTTGTTGTCTGGGATACTATTGTTAAGAATTTTGCATTTTTATTTCTTTGCTTTCAGAAGTAAAGAAATTGGGAAGCACTGAGCTTAAAAATATATAGATAACAATGTTTAGTTGAGCTGAAAAGGCGGTAGATGACTAGTGTGTGTGATTAGATTAGATTAGATAGATAGATAGATAGATAGATAGATAGATAGATAGATAGATAGATAGATAGATTGTGCTTTAACTGTAAAGAATTGTACTCATTGTTGCCTGACACATTTTTGTAGTTTAAACTTTGGCAATGAAGAATTGTAGAACAGTCATACAAAATATGGAACAGCACAATCACAGTATATACAGACTACATCAGGAAAACCACTGTACATTAGCATTAAGGGAATGACATTGTAGGTTAACCTTGACTATCACAATGAAAAAGGTTGGGAGGGTATCAGAGGAATGAGGCCAATATATTACATCACTATGTTGAATCCAGGAAATTTATTGCAGTTTAGTGACAAATTCAGGACACATAATATCATATCCACTTCTCAATACAGTTTGCAAACTTGCATTCTGAACTCATTGCAATTTGGTTTAAATTAATTCAACATAACATGAATTGCCTAGAGTCAAAAGCCAGATTGGTTCAATAAGCTTTGAATGTCAGGTAGGATGATCTATCCAACAGTAATGAGGAGAATTGAATCTTTTGTGCCTTAGACCAATTCACTGAAGATTAAAGCAAGGTTATTAACTCTGTGTTTTATCATATTAGAAAGGGAGTGCTATAGGATGCTTTAAGACAATCTGTTTATTATGCAGTGATGAAAGAGAACTTTTTAAACTAGAAAGAGCTTTACATTTTAAAAGAGGCATGCAAATAGCATAAATTAGTATTTATGTTGCATTTATATCTGTAAGCCTAAATCAAAGGACGGGTAATAGTCCCCTTTTAACAAGTGGGAAAATTGCAGTTGCACAGAGAAGTTTTAGTCTTATTTTTAGAGGCACTAAATGACCATAAGCCACATGGGGCTTGAAAATCCATGGAAAGAGCCACATGGGGGTTAGGGTTAGGGGCTGATGTGATGTCCGAACAGCTGTACCACATGGTAATCCCTGGCACAGCAATTCAAAAACATCCCAGCTGCAAGACCCCAGGCTTACCACATGGCACAGTTATTTAGATGTTCTCCTAACGCTGTGATCCCTCCCCTACCTTCCACAGGGTTACTACTTGTTCTTGCACAGTGCTGTCAGATGAAAATGTGGTTTCTGAAAGCATCCACAGCTCCCATTAATTTAATTTACAGCTACGGGTGCACACCACTTCAGGCTCATTCAGGGTGGCATGTTAGCTAGCCAGTGAGCCAAGGTCCCACCTGGGCAGGCCTTAAACAGGGCCAGTAGGGTCCATTGCCTGGGCCCTGTCCTGTAATCAGAAGGCATGCTGCAAAGAGGCCAATCCTAGTTGCCTCAGGACTCATGCTCCTGAGGTCCTGGGATGGGCTATTTCTGCGAGGCCCTCTCCCTGGCTCTGATTCAACCCCCAGAGTTGCTGCTTCTTGCACGATCCTTCCCTCCCCCCCATCTCACCTACTGGAGTGGGGGAGCACTAGACTATCACTTGTTAAACAGGTGGGGCTATTAAAGATGGGGCCATGGGGGACCTGCATTTTATATTTGCTCTGGGCCCCCCAATTTCTAAGGGTCTGGTCCTACCTATGTTAAAAGGAAATCTTAAATACTGAATCTCCTGAACTAAAATGGGGTATCTTATGAAGAGGTCTATATCTGTCTTTATAAGTACAGGATTAAATGTTTTTTTTAAAAAAGCTATGCACTATTAATGGATTATTAATATTCAAGTGCACCACTGAAAAGTTGTGTTGGTGTTTCAGCGATACTCAAAGTCATTAAAGGGCAAACATACTTTGTGGGAGTCACAATAGGATAAATTCTAAAATCAGCACTCACCATCAATATTATTAAACACACTCACTTGATCTTCAAAGCTTTCTGTTGGTGCATACCCCACTGAAATGAATGAGGCTTGTACTAGCAGAGTGCCTGGAGGATCATAGCTAATGTCGATAATTTTTTAATGTCAGACAGGGAAACTGCTAGACAGGTGTCTGCAATTGCTATAGCCACCTGCCTTTGTTCAAAGTGGGAAAAGGGCCAGCCCTTGAGAAATAAAAAATCAATTTGGGTAAAATATTTAATCCATGATTACTTAGTCCTGCCAAATTGTCTTTCTAATTCCAAAGCATGATAGTGCATATCCTTCCTGAGTAGAAACTAAACCTATCCTAGCCGAGTATGGCACAGAATTAGGCAGAACACTGTCTCTAAACTGCAATTTGAGATCCATTTATCAAAACCCAAAGGATGAGTTTTTAAGACTCAACCTGAAGGTTTCTTGCATCACCTGTCTGTGTACAAACCTTCTTCCACACTTTATATAAATGACTAGTAACTTCACCAGCAGCCTTAGTACAGAAAAAAGAACAAAACAAAATACTTCATTAAAGCAAAAATAGACACCAGTTTGTAGAGTTGCGTGTGCTGACATGTTTAAAGTTATGTTTAAAGTCTCAATTCATAAGGGATTATTATTCAGAATTAACAATAGAAATATAGTGAACTGAACCAAATATGGCAGGCATGGGGACTGATTGTGTTTAGCCAGTAGTACAGATCATTTCTACTTCTTTCCCATGCAAGAGCAGAGGGAACCTTGGTAAGTGCAACTCCACAGTGCACAGAGTATATGTATTCACTGTACCAATTCTAGTACACTCTCCCCTTATACTGCACAGCAGAAACACATTGATTCCACTGTATGGAAGGGCTTATGCATTCTTTAACTGGCCTGTAGCAAGAAAAGCTGGCTGAGAGCACAATTCCTAAGATAATTGCAATAGCTCTGTCGCTCCTGCTTTATCACTATGTCTTTGCTATTGCTCTATTATTAAACAACATGCAACTATTGTAAAGCAGAGCCAAAATGGAATCTTCTAAGTTTAGTCTTGTGCATTAGATGGGTTAGGTTTTTCACAGTCTATTACTATTTTTTCTGTTGTATTTCACAAACATAGTATCTAGATAAGTGTCCACTCAACATTTGCAAGAATATTTATAAATAGCAAAATAAGGGAGACGAGACCTTTTCAGAGTATTGAACTGCAGACCTACAGTTTACACGACTCTCCAAATAGTCCTGATGGAACATTACTGTGTTTGACCTTTTTCTTTGAGTGTATTGTCAAATTCAGAAGCTTACCTCAAGCAACACAGCCTAATCTAAACAGAATAGAACAAAACTAATACAATTTCTCCTCGCTGCATAACCTTTACAGTGCTATGATGGGTAATTAGTAATGGGGTGAAGATATAACAGGTATTATCACCTTTAGTACAATAAACAATTATAGTTTAAATAATATTATCCATGCCTCTCAGATTTCCCTCTTCTTTTCATTGGTCCATAATCAAAAAGTAAAATAAAGAATAAATTATTTAAAAAAAATAAAATAAAAATATTTCCATTTCCTCCAAGAATAATGATGGGCCCTTGTTCTACAAAGAAGTATTTGTGTGCTCATTGATTTAAATAGCAACATTTACAGTGTATAAACTTAAGCATGTGTGCAAGTCTTTGCAGGATTGGAGTCTTTAGTAATCTACATACGTAATTCAAACAGCTAAGCATCATTTTATGTTTCAGTTGTGAAAATTACTTAAATAGTTATCAAATATGGTGATAACACATCTTAGGCTTATCGTGATAGAATATGATTGTGTCATGAGAGAGCAAACTTATTTATGTGTAGAGGGTAATTAATATTATTTCCATATTCCTTTTCAGTAGCAAAACATGCAGCTTATCATAGCAGTGGCAAAAGTGAAATATCTTTTCTTAAAATCTGTTCTCCCATATTAACCCAAACGCTTGTGCTTTTTCAAAACATAAGACATTTTAGTAAGTAGTGAGCTGTAAGATACCTCTGCCAATGTAAGTATTCATCTTTTGGCATCACAATATCCACCTTTAAATAAGCATCCCACTGACTGTACCATATGGTTTAGAGTCGTACCACACTGGTTACCTTTTCTGTTCCTTCTTCCTTGAGACTAATAATGTCCAAATTGAAATCCTTTCTTAAGCCGTCTGTTTTGTTGAAGGTAATGCGCCCTGTCAAACCATCCCACCGAGCCTATGGACAAAGAAAGACCCCTTCTTTAGTGTAATCTTTAGCATTAACTGTTCTAAAGCTATCACACGTTATTCTCAATCAGAGGCTGTAACTGCTTTATTTCAGAATGCTTCTGAACTGATACAATTACTTGCAGTGAGATCTTCAAGCTGTTTCGTACTGGTCTTCTTTAGTACCAATGCAAGTCCTATTGACGTGAATGCAACTCACATTGGCACTACAGGCTAGCAACAAGATCTTGCCATTAGAGAAATACCTTTTTTTAAAAAATAAAAAAATAATAAAAAAAATAATAATACTGTAACAATTACTGTAAAATTGCTTATTTTAAATTAATTGTTTTATTTTTATTTTTACAAATAAGCCTTTTTCTTCATTGTTTTTAAATATTTATTTCACTAATATCTACAGCAACAGTTAATTAAAGATGAAGTAAATGAGGGGTCTGGACATAGAGAAGTTCTTCATCAGAGAACAGTCCATAGGACTATTCCACAGCATCCCCATATAATCTGTTTTGTGGTTCCTCTAATGCAGTATAATAATATTTTTATATCTTGTGGTCCCACCCCAAGATAAGTCAAATACTTGTATATTTTAAGTACATGTAGTATGGCACTCACCTCACTGGCACCCAATTTCAGAATGTATTTATTAGAGGAAAAGATCGGATGGATCTTATACTGCAACTGATTATCATAATCTATTTTTAGCAGGTAATCTATTTTACCCTCAATTAAATTAAGAGAAGCTGGTGATAAATTGCAACATAACGTCTTCAGACTTTTCAGATTTATAATTCTTATATTACTGTCTCATCAGCTATGCATTTTATTTCCTTCATTTAATTCACTGTAAAAATCAACAAATATAAATTAATGTGTATTGTGATCTCTTCTTGCACAACAGAGACTCTACATTTGAATTTACACAGTAATCAGAGAACATAAGAACATAAGATATTTTATAATTGTCATCACATATACCTAAGACAATACTACTGTGTTTGCAGACCATCCCTAAAGACTCATACGAGGAGGGGGCATTGTGTGAATAGATTTCCTTCTCTTGAACCTCGTTTACACAACTTTCTGCCCCTCACACTGTCAGCTCCTCCCAGCTGGGGATGTGTGAAAACAGACATGATGGGTGAAAACAGACATGATGCTAACTCCACTTTAAATTGCTTATACATGTTGCAGGGCTGTGTTGGTGCCCTATGCAGTCCTGCAACATGCATAAGAAACGTTAAAGTGGTGTTAGCGTCTGAGCTGCTGTAGCAGGAGGGGGTGGCTAATAAAACCATAGAAATAAATAAATAAATAAATAAATAAATAAATGTCTGTTTCCGGCCTGGGGGCGGTTTTAGACGAGACGCAAATGGCGGCTGAACCCTTTATCAGCCGCCATTGTTGTCGCTCGTCTAAAACCCCGGCGCGTATGAACGCTGGATCTCTGCCGCGTGAAGCTGGCCCGGCGATCCTGCCCCTGTCAAGGCGGATCGCCGCTGTGCCGGCTTCACGCTGCACTTCCGGGTTCTTTGCCCGAGGGCGCACGCGCAAAAGGGCGCACATGCGCACAAACACTCCATGCCGTGTCTGATGCTCTTTTGAACATCAGACACGGCGTTGAGAGGAAGGCGGGTGCCCGATGCCGGCATGGAACGATCCCACTTGTGAGCGGGATCGTCTAAAACCGCCCTAAGTGTTGTAGAAGATAAGGTGAACTCCTTCAAAAGTCCTGAAATGGTTTTAGTTGAAGAGGGAAAGATTTTCAAAAGCACAAATGATGATTAAATGTATAATTCCCATTAAAAAACATACTCCTAATGATGCAGGGTGCATGTAAGTTGCATGCCAAAGTGCCATGCTAGACTTAAGTAGGCATCAACTCCTCATATGCAGTAAGAGACATCCTTGTCCATCAGCCCATCAATCCTCATTTGTACATGAGGGGTCATCTCTCAGAGCCCAGCACAACCCTTTCTTGAGGTCAACACATAAGTGTGGTCCAACCACTTGTATTTATATCCAGGAAACTGTGTTGTTCACTGAGTTTTCCCCATTGCTACCAATGGGGAAAATGTAGGGAACGCAGGTCCTGTATCCCCTGGTAGAGCTGTATTCTGTGTCCCATGCATCCCACAGGTTGACCCATCTAAGTCCAGTACCACTCAACTGAGCACATTCACACATACATTAAATCAGCGCTTTTTTCTTTCCCCCACATATTTGAACGATGTGGGAAAGACTCCATGCGCTTATTTAGCAGTTCTTCCGTTTGTTTTTCCAGGGCACTGAGGGGCAGCCGAAAGCTACCTTTACAAACGCGCATTTGAAATGACCCGCATAAATCCTCTTGTTGGAATGTCGGTGTCATGTCAGTTACACAGCGCCTCGCTTCCCCGGCTCTTGGCTCCGCTCCTCTCCCCTCTCCGAGAGCCGGGGAAGCAGGGTGCTGTGTAACTGACATGGTACTGACTAGGCTAGTCAGTGTCATGTCAGTTACACAGCACCTCGCTTCCCCGGCTCCGCTCCGGCTCCTCTCCCCGCTCCAGGAGCCAAGAGCCGGGGAAGCGGGGCGGTGTATAGTGACATGATTAAAATGCTGCTTCCTAAATGCAGTCAATTTCAAAATGCGCTTAAATAAACCCATATGTGAATAGTGCAGGGGTTTATTTAAGCGCATTTTGAAACTGGCTGTATTTAGGAAAAGCAGCATTTTAATGTATATGTGAATGCGCTCACTGATATTCAGTCAACAGGGGCACTATGCTGCCATTGGGATCTTTGCACCTATCTCTCTGAGGGTGTTTTCAATGAGATGATACCCTCTGGAGTCCATGTTCAGTCCATACACTCCTCACTTTGCCCACACTCACATGTGTAGCGTGTCCAGCCTAATAAATGGGCAGCCCCTATTATGTATTTCATGCACTTGCGGGCAGCCCCCACTGGCAGCACCAGCAAGAGCGAGAGTGGAGAGAGGGGCAGGAAGCAGTCGCTCCTTGGAATGCTCTAGGATTTTTGCCTGTGACTCTGTGGTGCTGGCAGACTTGTATGCACACAACCTAATTGATGGGTTGCAGACACGTGGGTGAACAATAGCCCACATTCACACACACAGTGGGCTCCACATGCTCCGAGACCCCACCATGAGTGGGGGCTGAGTGTCTGGTGGGTGGTGGCCATGTATCGCCGGTGGGGTGAACACCTAATAAATGGGCAGGTGGAAACCCACCTGGTGTGGGCTAACATCTTGTTTGTTAACACCCTTATTCCTCCCATAAACAAAAAACTGCTTTTGGAATATGCAGTTCCTATATTGAAATTCCAAGTAAGTTAACAGAAGCAACATTTAACGGAAGGTTCATAAAAGAAATAAACAAAGGCACTTTGTTTCTTTTTATTAGTATGACATGATCAACTTCACTTTGTAACATGGATTCAGTCAAATACTGTATATGATTACTGAGGGTGTTTTCACACATGATGGGTCTTCCACAGCCACGGTCTGCTCCGGGCTGTGGCAGGACCCGTCACTCTGGGTTGGAGCTGGCCAGGCTGCCAAAGAAGCATGACGGCAACCCTGGGTGGGGACAGGGTGGGGCAACTTATGGATGTGCATTCACCCGGCCCTGACCCGCACTGCTTGAAGTGCCCCCCCCACCCCCTGATGGGTGGCAATGCCAGCTTATGAGACCAACGTGGCTGCCCAGATGTATCATGGACCTAGACCGGGGTAAGCGTAAGCAGGTCAAACATGATGGCCCACTTTACCCCTGTCCGGTGTCCCTTGCATGGGCTGTGACAGCACTTAGACCAGGCTGTTCCTTGGGGATGGTCCTGAGGAGCACTGTTACGGCCCAGGTCAACATCTGGCAACTCCTTTTATACATGAAGTTGGGCACGGATTAATCCATGCCCAATGTAACATCTGAAAACATCCTGAGGGAGCAGTTCATTCTCAAATAGCAATTTGCTACTAAGCATATAGACATCACTGTATTACATACCTACCCATATTAAGTTTACATGGCATTGGACATGCTTCAAGAAGTAGTCGGCGGGTGGGGGGGTAACTGCAGAAGTAACTAGTTAAACATTAAAGGTGTTATTTATTCATGCCTGCTGAAAAGTTCAATTGTACACTAAGTCCTGCTCAAGTTCACAAAATAGGATGTATGTGGCCTTGTGTTCATCTTAGGGATGAGTAACACCCAATGTTAAGATGCACATAATGTGTGAAAATAATTCTTCATAACTAATTTGGGGTAAAGGTTTTCCAATACTGATTTGTCATTAATTCCAATATAATTTACTTTGAATGCAATGTACACAATTCCATAGTTCCATTTCTTTCTGCAGATATACCTACAAAACAACAAAAATGAACACCTTCACTGTCACCATATACAGACCTCTTGGGATATATGAAGCTTTTGTTCACTAGAGTGAGGGTTTCTTAATAATGAAAGGAAAATCAAAACGACAATTGGGTCACAATCCTCTATCATTAAAATCAGTGGCAAAACTCACATTGATTTTTATGGCAGAGGATTGTCCTATCGATAAAAATCATGGGTTTTTTGTTTGTTTTGTTTTTATAGCCAAGGGTATGCTGTAACAAAGAGTGGCTGCATGCTTCCTATGGCCAACCTTATAATTTATGAGGCCCTGGGTAAAAATAAAATTCAGGGCCCCCTGGACCCACCCTCCATAGTCCCATCCCTTTAACAATTGGCAGTCTATTGTTTGCTTACAAAAACAACGTTTTTGCACACACAGGCTTTCCCACATGCACACACACAAGCTCTCTCTTCCTTTCACACACAGACCTCTGGGAGAGGGGATTCAGAGATCGGTGACTTACTGGAAGTGAGGGGAGGGGCGGCGGGGCCCACAGAAAGCAGCCAGCCTGGGGTCTGGGAATCGCAAACAGGGAGAGGTCCCTGCGCTAGAACTGAGGCTACCAGGAGAGGTCTCTCTGCAGGATCCCCAGTGACCCCAGGGCCTGGGCTATGGCCCCTACTGGCCCTGGTTAAGGCCAACGGTGATGCTTCCTTTGTTTCATAACAGGGGAATGAAATACTCACTAATATCAGTGGGAGTTTTGCACACACAAAGAAATAAGTGATTACAGAAGGGTCACATTCTGATCCTTTTCAGTTCAGTGTCAAGGCTACCGTTAGCTTCAGTAAGTAAATATATGTCAGTGACAAATAATAATAATAATAATAATATCCATGTCACTTAAAGGCAGTGTCTAAGTAATCCATGAAGTAAAGCAAATAGTGGCAAGCCTCCCAAATGTAATTGACCAACAGAAATTAAACAGAATTTTGTCTGTAGTGTGAAACTACATAAATACAGCCCAATCACATGCTGTTATACAAAAAGTCCATAGCAATACTATGCATCAAGAGGACCTCCACGTTAAACGTTACAAGATACAAGAAAAGCTGACTACAGAACAGTAATTCTCTAGCCAGTAATTATTCAAAGTCCAGTAATTATTCAAAGAAATTGCTTTTAATGCCAGTTGCAGTTAGAAACACTTTGCAACACTGATGTGTAGTATTCCATTTAATACATGTAGTCTTCTTCAAATTCAACTGGGATGCTCTGAGAATGGCTGCAGTTCAATTACAAGTGATTATTTTCATTAGTTTATGTTTGCAATGTCCTTTGTGTTCTCAGATCCCCTTATGTAATCTCCAGGGCTGCATTTGAGAATAGGGCCATGGTCAGAAAAGGTCATTAAATGAATTTCCACTGTGCTTTTCATTCGTGGGCCTAGTTGGCAATAGCACATCAATGCAATACTGAATTAAAATATAAAATTTACTTGTTCTCGAATCAAAGTTAGATGCCCTATGCCCCCCAAAGTAATTTATACTATAATAAATATAGTAATTTTAACAGCCCTTATCACATTTATTAAATAAAATTACTGCCTAACAATGTGAGCTAGAAAAGTACAGAAGAAAGAGTTAAACTGCACATATTAGAATGCTATAACTTGAGCACTCATACAGTGAATACGTAGGGATGGGAATTTTGGTTTCGGATAAATCTGAAAGTACCCAAAAATGGCCATTTTGGATTAATCCAAAATTTTGGTTCTTTTTCGGTTTCGGTACTATCAGATCTTTTGCATAGATTTTTGTACCAGATTTTTAACATTGCAGTTTGCTCCTCATTGAAAAATTGCAATGTTAAAAATCCGGAACAAAAATCAATGCAAAAGATCCGATAGTACCGAAACCGAAAAAGAACCAAAATTCATGAGAACCGAAACCGAAATTGACCGAAACCAAAATTTTGCCCAGAGTCCCATCCCCAGTGAATAGAGACTAGAACATCTCAAAAATAAGAAAATCTTCTTTAATCCTTTGAAGATTATGAAAGATTATGATATGGTAAATATTAAAAACTATTTCCTTTAAACATGTTTGCTTTCTCTAGATGACACATTTGCAGGTTAATTTTGCAAGTAATAAAATGCAGCTGAAATGTATATATTTACACTAAGGTATCAGTCTAAATAGAAATAAATTGAAGCCAAAGTTATATAGGTTTCAAATTCAAACCAGTCCAACCTGTGTCCAAAAACAACACAGCTCTACTATTGAATATATCTATTTCCCATGAAGCATTCAGAATAAACCTTATAAACCTTAGTTTGCAGCTGATACTAAGCAAGAGATCAATTGTATAGTTATTAGATTCAGTTGTAAATAATTTCAGTGGCTGACTTCTCTGAAGTTCAAAACTTAGCTCAATAAGAGGATCTAATCTTCCCTTCTGTTCATGATAGATAGCCTTATTTTCCATCTCCATATCTGAGTGCTACAAGTGTATAAGTGGAGCAAATAATGATGGCTTACAATGGGTGAAAACAGACAGGGCTAAAGCAAGTCACTCCATGGAGCATAGCCACTACTTTCTGGGTTGAGCGCAGCACCACAGTAAATAGGCTCCCAACCCACTCCCAACTACCAAGTTGTGGACATTCCCCAGACCGCTCTAGTAGCTGCTCCCAGGATTTTATGATCCCAGAGGACCTGAACGAACTCAGAGGCTGCATGCACCTCAACAGATGGGGACGGCCACGTGGGCACACTTCCCCCTCAACATATGGAAGGTGGCCGTGGGGGAGCACAGTACCCCAGGTTGGTCTGCACGCCATCATCCCATGATCATGTCGTGAGAAGCAGCCGTCTAGCCAAGTGGGTGGGGAACATCTGGTGGGTGCCTAATAGACAGGCCCGGGGCTCTGGAGCTGCTGCTAGCTATTCTATGCTACAGTCTAGTCTGTTAACACCTAATATTTATTTATATAAAATCTTATATCCCCACCCCACCTGCCAAGGCAGCTCGGGGCGGCTAACAAATTTTAAAATAATAATAAAAATAATAATGTAAAAACAGTAAATCTAATAAATATGTTAAAATGAAAATACAAATTGGGGAAATCTAGAATAGATATATACAAAAACCCAACCCCCCTAACCCTCAACCCCCCTCCCATCACCCATCTCCCTCACCAAAAGCCTGACGGAACAGCTAGGACTTGCATTGGCATTGAAAGGAAGGGCGGTCTGGGGCCACCTGGGCCTCTTCCAGGAGGGAGTTCCACAGCCTAGGTGCAGCCACCGAGAACACCCTCTCCATAGTTGCCCCCCTCCAGGATACCTGGGGGACTTCAAGAAATGCGCTCCCGATTGACTGCAGGGGTCAAGCCAAAGTCCAGGGAGTGAGGCAGTCCTGTAAGTAGGTAGGGCCTAGGCCATATAGGGCTTTATAGGTAAGCACCAACATCTTGAATAGGGCCTGGAAGACTACAGGCAGTCAGTGTAGAGAGCAGAGCACTGGTGTAATGTGCTTATGGTGGCCTGTCCCCATAAGAAGACAGGCCACCACATTCTGCACCAGCTGCAGCTTCCAAACCAGAGGTAATGAAAGCATGGATGATAGTGGCCAGGTCAGTGTCTGAGGCATACGGCTGAAGCCGCCACACCAGATGTAACTGGCAAAATGTGCCCCTTGTCACTGCCCCCACCTGGGCATCCAGGCGGAGTTGGGAATCGAGGAGCACTCCCAGACTCCAAACCTGAGGGACCAGCAAAGGGCAAACCCCATCAATGATTGGGGATGCTACTCCCACCGCCCTATCTATCAGCATCATCTCATCAAGTCCCCCACAGCTGACAGATACCAAGTAAGCACCTAGACTGCTGGGTCTGGGTCGGATGAAAAAGAGAGGTAGAGTTGGGTGTCATCAGCATATTGAAGACACCAAACATCAAACTTTCTCACGACCTCGCCCAGTGGCTGCATATATACGTTGAACAGGAGAGGGAACAAGATAGAACCCTGTGGGATGCAACATGAGAGGTCCTGGGGGAATGAAGAAGAGTCCCGGAGCACCACCTGCTGAGTTCTCCCGGCCAGGAAGGAGTGGAACCATTCAAGAACAATCCTGCCCACTCCGGCACGGTACCATAGGCAAGTCACTAGTATCTTGTGGTCAACAGTATGAAACGCAGTCAGAATCAGTAGGGTTGAACGACCCTGATCCAATTCACAGCGAAGGTCGTCAAACAAAATCACAAGTACAGTGTTGGTACCATGCACTCTATATGGGGCTGCCCTTGGTGACGGTTCAGAGACTGCAGCTGATGCAGAATGTGGCGGACCGTCTCCTTATGGGAACACGCCACCAGGAGTGTTATTCCACCAGTGCTCTGTTCTCTGCACTGACTGCCTATAGTCTTCTGGGCCCAAGGTGCTGGTTCTTACTTATTAAGCCCTAGACGGCTTGGGCCCCATATATCTGTGGGATTGCCTCACTCCCCGTGCTCTGGATTGGCCCCTGCAGTCGACCGGGAGCACCCTTCTCAAAGTCCCCAAGGTATCCCAGGGGGTAATTATGGAGAAGGTGTTCTCAGTGTCCACGCTAAGGCTATGGAACTCCCTTCCAGCAGAGGCTCAGAGACCTCTCCTCTTTTCAATGTCAATGCAAGATCTGCCAGGCCTTTTGTGACAGAGATGGGTGAGGGTGGGTTTTTATTTTTATGGGGGGGTGATAAGGGTGGGGTATTTATTTCCTCTTGCCTCTTTTCATGGGGGGGAATGTTTTCTCCTTTTTCTCCTCTTCTTCCCCCCTTTTAAGATGTTTTATGTTGCTTCTGAATTTTTAATATGTGTAGTTTTATATTTTTATAGATTGTAAGCTGCCCCGAGCTGCCTTTGGCAGGAGGAGCTGGATATAAAATGTTTTAATAAATAAAATAAATAAATAACCTGGACAAAAGTCAGACTGCTAGGGATCTAGAAACCTGATGCAGTCCAGATGCCCCTGCAGCTGCTTGAGCCACTACCCATTCAATAACCTTCCCTAAAAAGGGAAAGGTTAGAGACCAGCCGATAACTGGCAAGAGAGTCAATGTCCAGTGATGGCTTTTCGAGCAGAGGCTGCACCACCTCCTCCTGGAGGAAGCTCAGCACTCTGCCTTCCCAAGGGAGGCACTGACCACCCCAGCCAGCAATGGCCCCAACATTTCCTGGCTGGCCTTAACCAGCCAAGACAGGCATGGGTCTAGTTCGCAAAAGGTGTTTCTGACTGTCCCAAGGACATTCTCCATATCAGTGAGCAACACCCATTGAAACTAATCCCATGAAACCAGACAAGACAGGCTTCCCCTATCGTAATAAGTGAGGCGTCGAAATCATGATGAATATGAGCAATTTTGTCTGCAAAAAAGTAAACAAACATGTCACAGCAGGCACTGGAAGATTCCAGTTCCAGGCCAAGGGCAGACCGACCAGCCCCCTCACCACCCAGAAAAGCTCCACTGGATGAGACTTTGTGGATGCCATGAGGGTAGCAAAAAATTCCTCCTTTGATTTCCACATAGCCATGGCATAGGCTCTTAAACTAGCTCCATGCCGCAATCTGTCAGCTTCAGCACTAGAACGGCACCACCGTCACTCTAACCACTGCCCTTTGTGCTTCAGCTGCCGCAGACCCTCCATAAACCACAGTGGCCTGCGGTGCCGATGCGCAGGGAGCAGACATTTAGAAGCTGTCCTGTTGATGGCCTCAGCCAATAAGGTGTACCAAAGAGCAATGAGGTCATAGAGCGAATAGCTGTCAAGATCAGAGGGTAACACCCCTAGAGCATTCCAGAACCTCTCCGGTTCCATCAGTCTCCGGGGGCGAACCAACCAAACTGGTTCCACGCCTTTAATATGCATAAACATGATTAGGGCACAATCCTCAATCTATTAAAATCAACGGGAACTTAGCCACTAACCTTAAAAGGATGGAGAATTCTGCTCTTAACACAGCAGTGCATGAATAAGTGTTTAGCATTTGACATATCTTCAGGAAGTATTTTTCTAAACTGAAATGTCCTCAATCAAACAAGTACATTTTATTTTATCCTTATTGTTTATTTATTCTGGTTTATTTAAAATAAATAAAATTCTTTAAGTGTCCAAAATTCTTAAGTGTCCAAAGAGTCACAGCAATATAAAAAATGTAATGAAACAATCCTTGCTTCCAGGACAGTCCTTGACCATTAATGTCAATGGGAGTTTTGCCTTTGATTTCAATGGATGGAGGTTTGCATCCTTCCGTTATCTCTAGAATATCCACTGTGAGATCTTCACAGAGGGTCTTTTTAGACAAGCGTCTTCCCACCTATTACCCACTCATCATGCATGTTGCAGGGTCACCCTACGCATGATGGGTAGGTAGGTGTGCATATCCGTCAGAACCATAAAGTTCCAGGCGGAGCCAAAGCTATCTTTCATATTTCCATGCAAGACAGAATTTATAATCTATTTGGTGTTTTTGAAAAATTATATCATAATTTAACTATCTTGAAACAGATGACACATGTTAAAGAGCTTGCACACAGATGAGTTTTTCCTTAATGTGGTACCGCCTTTCAGTGCGAAGAAGGCCAGCCAGCATCCCAAAAGTCCCTTGTAAAATGAGTTACTGGCATCAGCGCGTTAAAAGCAGGAACTCATGCCAGATCAATTGTACATAGGGTGACAAAGAAGATGTCGGTGGATGCCATCCTCACATGTGACCTTGAAGGTAATTTTCAAGGCCAGATATCACTGCACAGCATGGGTAAGACTACTTTTGGGGGAAATTGTCACAGCTCTGAAAATAATGAACTGATGTGGACATACTATGCAATAAAATGAAGGTAAGGAGCTGTGCTACTAAACATATAATAGCAGTGGAATGTCTATCTTTGGTGGGTAAATAACTATTATGGCTCAAAAGACAACCCCCCACCCCCTGAAATTATGGTAAAAACATGACTTTGGACTGCAGTAGCATTTTAAGCATCGCCCATAGCCATTTCAAGCCTATTACATATTTGATAGCACATCTCATTTCCTTTAATTACATGCATGGAATGTCCAGATTGTTAGGGAGTTTCATTTTGGCGTATTTTTATTGGTATATGGCTTTTTACCAAGATGCTCTCTTGGGGACCGGAATAAATTAGCTTATTCATTTGTTTCTTCATTTGTATGGATTCCACAGGAGGATTGTTTACTTTTGTATTTTACTTTGTATTTTTTTTTTTTTTAAAACTTGTATGTACTTATTTGTTTGTTTGTGTATATGCTAAGACCTATGGTCAAGCACTTTGAATAAATATTAATTAATTAATATTCATTCATTCATTCATTCATTCAATCACCAAGATGCCCTCACATCACCCCATCTGGCCCAAATGTTATAGTTTTGTAACAAGTATTTTTAAATTATGTATAATGATAATTTGCCAAAATGATGTGTTATTTCATTAATGTAATGCATCCATTTATTCCATTCTTTATCATTGCAGATAAGACATAATACAGCGGGAACCCATAACCACCATCAAGAGAAACAAAAATCCTGGCAATGTGGACTATACATGCCGCTTATTCTGTCAAAGTGCAGCACCAGGTCTGCACATCGCATGAATGGAGGGCGAGATTCGTGCCTTAAATGTCGCCAGTCAGAGGCAGAAGTTGTGTGATAACTTATCACACCACATCACAACATTTGACAAGTCAGAGAAGGTGCTAAGGTATGCAAAAACTGGCTCAATAATGAGTACTAGACTGGTTGGGATCTCTGACCTCATAGCAGCTGAAGCATGCTATCATATTTGATGCTGGGTGGCATTTGAAATATGACAGTGCAGGCAAAAGAAAATAGTATTTCCACAACAGGAAAATAGAACTGATGTATGCATGAATAAATACACTATGTATCAGGGGATTATCCATTGGTCATGTTTACGACATAGGGGATATATGGCAAAGGTATGAAGTCTTGTGCTGAGAAATGGATGCTGATGTGCCTCAAAAATACAATTCCAGACAACTACATTCTATTCCAAGGTCCAGAACAAACTTGAAACACAAGCCAGCTATGCTTAGCCTCTGTTGAATAAAGCCACTTTAATTTATTCAAGTGAACAAAAGGAAAGCATAAAAGCATAATAAGGACCCTAAAATGTCCACTCAAGAAGGTATGTTCTCAGGTGAGTCAGATAATGCTGTTGAAAAACATGCTAGATCCACCCTTCCTGAAAACAACATGTACCAAAAAATCATTCACATTGCCCTCAGAATCCGGCAGGATCTTCAGGATACCCCAGGACATTCCAGCATATGGCCTGCCAATGATCAAGAACATGTTGCTCATCAGGTTGTGCCTGACAATCTCTATCTCTTTCTGTGTTTTCTGTTTGGGGGAACAGATGCTGTGAATGAATAGTGGGATGAAAATAATGATATGACCCAGAAGATATGCAGCATTGGTCAAGATATTATGAATATAGTATCCCGTAGTCAAAAACTGATGTCCAAGCATGTTGGTCTTGGCTTTGCTCTACACCAGGCAACACGATCCGAAGCTCTTGT
>QEPC01012556.1:1810877-1837345 GCA_003113815.1 Sphenodon punctatus
AAGAAAGGATTAAGGGGTGGAGGAAGATGGTGAGCAGGTGGGAGGGGCAGAGGGCAAACACATCTGTCTGAATTGGTGATGCTCCAAAATGTTTAAAAGTGGCACGTTGTTTTTTCAGAATCAGTATGTGTGAATGAGTGGGTTATGTGTTAAGTAGCACAGACAAGATGAAGGGCATGTGATATAGGAAGCTTAAGTACTACACTTCTATGCAACCAATAGTTTATGCAGAGGCATAATTGTCCTTTGACATTCTCCCCATGATTAGAATATTCTCAAATGAATTGACTGAAAAACAGTGCCAATCATGATGAAGAGTATCTGAGGCACCATCCCCTTTAGGCTTTACAAAGAGATAACGCAAGCAGGGTAGTCTGCAGAGACAGTGTAATTCAGTGGATAAGGCACTGGTCTGGAAGTTTAGAGGGCCAGTTTTTGATTAAAGCTCAAGGTCTGGGTGAAAGCAGTCATGCACATAACACCGCTTTAACACCGCTTTAACATTTATGTTAAAGGGCTGTATTGGCGTCCTATGCAGCCCTGCAAAAATGCATAAGAAATGTCAAAGTGGTGTTAAAGCGGAGTTAAGATGCATGTCTGTTTCACCCTTTGTTTCATTACTGCAAGCCATATCACTCACTATATATTAAGTACAGTGCATTAAGTGATGAGCAGAGAGACGTTAGACAGAGTTGCTCATTCACTATTGTTTCTATTTCCCCCCCATTCAATCCTTAGTTGGAGGAAAGAACTCATTTCTCGGCAAGACGATACCTTTCGTTTTTCTCTAAATTACATCTTAAAAGAGAGAGTGCAGCTGTAGATGATGAGAATGGAGTGGGGTGGGGGGAGAGGAAGCACTTTTCCAATTTACCAATGCTATTACCTGCCCACATGTGCAATATCTTTCCTTGTAGCTTATAAATACCATGCTTACACTAGAAGTTTTTATTTCCTGTTGTATTCTTCATCACGTCCTGAAAAATGGGGCTGCCACCTGTGCATTTGACAACGTAAAAAGACAAACTACGCTAGCTGCAAAGCACACCAACTGGGAGGCAAGATGCAACTTATTTTCTTCAGCAAAGTGGCATTGGCTTGTCAAGGAACTAATGAAAAGTTTGGCTAAAGAACAACAGCCCTGCTGGGTCCAAGAAAAGCAAGAAGAAGAAAAAATACATCAGTACCTCTGTGAATGCTGTTTCAGCATTTGCAGATGGATTAAGTGGAAGAGTTCTATGGATAACTTTTTCTTTTCTCGTACTTGGTCAGATTGTGTGCAGTTCGCATAGAAATCTATCCTGTGGGCCCTGCTCATGTGAGAAGTCCTACTGATAAGTTACTTGAGTGTGGCAACGTGTCCATGATTACACGTGGAGCAGTTGCCCATTATATTTATAAACTCTGAGCTCTTGGACATTGAAATGGGGGATAGTGACACCTAAAATGAGAGCTGAGGCATCTTGAAATGAGGGATGCAATTTGCACAACTTTGCATGTGCAGAATTGTGCAAATGTATGCAAATCTAAAATATTCAATTTTGAGGGTGGCTGAAAAAGGTAGCTGTTTTCTTTAAAAGCAAATTTAAAATATGAAAGAAACCTCAGATTACAACATCCCCTTACATAAACCAGACTTGAACTATTTCCCTTCATGTCTCCATTTCAGACACTACTACCCAAGCTACAGGAGTAACTTGGTGGCAGGATCTCTCAAAATAAATAAATAAATAAATATAAATCAGTCACTGAAAAACGACTTTTTATACTACCCAGTAGTTATGGCAATGTTTCTGCAGCAGTGTTAGTAGTATAACTTTGTAGCTATGCTTATTGGCAACTATGCTGAATGTGTTGGCTGTTGGGGACTATGGATGAGGACACACGAGAAAGAGTGGGGAGGCTATTATGCCTTAGGTAGCCTTACCCCTCCCTGGGCAAATGAGCCAAGCAATGCAGTGGCTCATGTGCCCAGGACTGCCAGATGTTCCCCCACCCCAGCAAGCAGCTGGTTGCTCTACAACATGTCCTCGGAAATTCCAAGGACGCATCGTGGAGCAGTCTTACCCCAAATGGTGTAAGACTGCCCAGGGTGGGGAAACTTGTGTGATGGGGCCCCTTCTGCCCACCACATGGCGAGCTCCATGGGAGGACTGTGAGTGATGGGTGCTGGTGCCACATCACAGCCGGAGGTGGGCTTTAGGTCTGGTCGAGGGAGGGAGGCGGGACAGGGTCAGGTGTGCGGCTGGTGCCACAGCCCTCCCTGGACATGGCAGTGGCTCTGAGAGGGGCCAGCCAGACGGACCTCCCCACAACTGTCTGGCCGGCTCCTTGCACTTGCCCTGCTGTGTGATGGCAGCGACTGTCCACCACGGGGCCGTATAAGGATCCGGCCGCCCCCGCTCACCCATCTCTATGCTGCCATTGTGTCACCTGCCTGGTAGTTTATTTAGACATAGTTCTTACTCAGCAGAGTAGGGTATTAATTGACAGGGAAAAGAGTGAGGTAGATTGGAGACATAATTGGTGGAAGTGCAAGTCAAACTTGTAACCTCCTATGCCCCAGCTTGGGGACCACTCATCTCACTCTCTTCATCAATGAACACCAGGTTGGATTTTATTTTATTTTTTGGGTGGGGGGAGGAGATGTTAAATCGGGGTCAGATGCAGTATACTCGAGAGGTATGACCCTGGTTTTGTTTTCTAAGGGTCTATCACTTTTTCCCATGTCACAAATCCTGATAAACATAGGAATTTAAGATTGCAATGCAACTAATATTTTTTATTTTGGATTGAAAAGAATAGCCAGATCTCTTTCATTTTTATTGTATTCATCTGTTACAAGTCCCTTTCCTTTGTAACTGCATCCTGTGCTTATTTACTTACTGTCATCATGCCATCCAGGAGGCCAGTCTCTGGTTTTGGTGGTGCCTGTAGCCGTTCCATTGACCATTTTTCAATAACTGACGAAACGTGTGGATTGTCAATGTTGAGCAGACGAAACCCTGTCATATTTACTCCACTGTATCTGTAGGGTTCCAGGTCTAATGCAAATAAATCCTGTATCATTATGAGAGAGAAACAGAATGTGTTTATGATTCTGTATTATTTTTTAGAATGGAATAGGTATTACTATTTTTTGCAGCTACAATAAATATTTTTATATGAAATCTAACCTGTGTAATTTTGGGCAGTTTCTATCAAAACCTGGAAATGTTAAAACTGTATCTTTCCTCCTTTCATTCTCCCACAGTCGCCACATACAACCCTATTTGTTATAAATCTGAATAAACCAAGGCCGTATAAGATTTATTACAATCTCCTATCTAGTTTGTTGAAACATAAAAACCAGCTACTCACAAGATTGTTCTACAAGTAAACTGCACTGCAGTATCTGGTTTTGATTTATATCAGTCCCCTAATAGTGTAACAGCTACGACAAACCAACATGAAGAATTGGCCAGCCAACATTAAGCATACTTCTCAACGCCGAGAGAGAAAATTCCCAGAGATGTGAAGAGCGGTACAATTTTACTGCTTACGCGTTCCATTTTTCTCCTGCCCTGCCAGCTTTAGGTAACTTGCTGTCAACGTGCCTGATGTATGTGTCAGGCCAGTGTACAGAAGCTTTATATGCGTTAGACACTTGAAATTCACAAGGCAGAAAAATAATGGATATTGTAAGTGATATTATTCTGTGACACATTTCAAACCCATATGTCATGTAGTGAAAATATGATGAGGCCCTTGTTAGGAAGTTTCATTTTAAAAAAAAGTCTTGTTGACAGCAGCTGTCCAGTGGAGCAATATATGATCAAGTGGTGGCTATATACCATTCTCCCTATGACACAAAAAACCAAACATTTACAACACCACGATTTCTTATTGCAGACAGAAGGGATACTCAGCAATACTTTGGATTCGACAGTGTGGCAATTATTTTAAACTTAGATTCACTTATCTTTCACCAGCAAGCAAGGTCCATATACAGTCATGAAATGTCTTGAATTTTTGGAGGGTAGTAAAGGGGAAACTAGAGAAACTTTTAAAATAAATGTTTCAGGATCTTGCTTCAAGGTCCAAACAGTCAAGGAAAAAAGTCTGTTTAACTAAATGATCCAGGATGTATTTCACTTCCACACAAAGGATATAATACAAAGAAATACATATGCATACAACAGACACTGCATGTTGCATTCATCTGACTTCTGGTTTTTCTTATCTACCTGTGGCTTAAAATGAAAGCTGATTACAATCACAGATTGCATGGACTGAAATCTGTGATATCTCTGATTATTCAAATATTCATATCATGAATGAAAAAACTAGGGCTCTTTTTCTGTGAGCCTGAAAAACTCCTAAAAGCATTGTAGATATAGTTTTATGAAGCTTTTCCCTGATTAAATGTAATTTTATAGGAAGAAGCTTTATTTGTTAAACACTTAGTATTACTTATGTAGCAAATACCAATCTTACACAACACAGTTGTTGACCTGTTTGTTTCAGGACTGTGGGTGTTAACAAATGTGACGGTGGCCCACTCTGGTCTGCTGCGGCCTGCTCTAGCCCAACCACCACCGGCATGTTTGTTGATGCACCACCAAATGTTGTCCCGCGATTGCTCCTGGGGGTGTCAGCAGCAAGCACGGGATTTGATCCCAGAGACCACCAGGGCCACAATCCAGGTTGCAGTCCACCTGATTGGGCCAAAGAGGACCACAGTGGGATATCACGTGTGTTTTATCCTGTTTTGACTCAGCCCCAATCAGGTCCACTATGGCTGGCTGCCATGGCAACCGTCACTAGCCGCCATGGCTGCCAATCATGGTAGGGGACGAGGCACTGGGTAGAGCATGAAGGCCTGAGCAGGTTCATGTTCATGTAGCTCCCTGCCCTCCCCAGCAGCCTGGCTGTCAAGACGTTTGCTGGCCAGTCTGGAACATGTTGGTGGAAAGGTTCGTGATCCAGGTCAGGTTGCAACAATGGCGCTCCACTGTCACATTTGTAAACACCCTGCATCCATTTTGTAAATGCAGCCAGCCAGTGCTACTACTATAATCTATTTCATTGGTCTACTGAAGTCAATGTACTTTATTACATACTTAGGGTCAAAAGTGTTGCCACGGGTTTTCCTGAGAAGGGATGAACTAGTGATTGATTAACCTGATTCAGGGGCTTTACTATAATCTGAAACTTCCCAAAACTGGAAATGAGGCCTGTTCTAACAAAACCTCCCCATGGAAAACTTTGGATTTCCACCAAATTTGTTTTTTTTTGTCTCAGGCCCATTTGATAATTGACTAATATCTGAACACTATATCCAAACTTTGGAAAAACTTTACTCTAGATTTTTGACCCATCTCTGTGCACATACTTCCCTGGATGTGGTTTTGCAGCATGAGGGAAAAGACATTTCATTTCAGTCCTTTTTTTAAATGATATATAGTGATGAGAGATAAGGGGAGGAATAGGGATGTCCCGTACTGTAAGATTTGATAGATGCACAGGACAGTGTGGATTCTGCAGTAATAGTTATAGTTTATAGTTATGTGGCAGTGACACAGTTCACAGAGGGGAGGTGAATGTTTTCAGTTGTCCCCCTTAGTATTTCTTACCAGTGTTGTAAAAAAGTAGTGATAGTACTCAGTCATCATTCCCATGGAGAGAATCTGTTGGAAAAGAAAAAAGCAGATGGTGAAACAGAGCTCAAGTAGTAAGTAAGAGATAACCGAAATATACCTAGTAATAAAGTGTTTTTAGTGTGTGACAACTTTTTCACTGACTTTTGGAGACCATGAAAATAGCTTGGCAGTATATGGGGCAGCCTATATTAGCCTGAAAGGACAGTACATATTTCTTCAGAAACAGAATTTAACATTTTCAGTTAAAACTATAAATCATCATCAACTACACCTGAGAAAAAATTCTAGGGATAGGATGTTTGGGGCAAGAGCATACTGGTTAAATCTAACAGAAACGACTGCTTAATCTGGAATGGAACCATTTAGGTGCCTGAAGTGTGATAAGAGTTTAGCGAATGCTGATTATAAATCTCTTTTCATTCTGTAGCTGAATGTGAGACATAGACATTCAGAGCTTGCTCACACAAAGCACTTAACTCCTTTGTATCTCTTATTCAGGAGCTGCAGTGTAATATGCAAACAACGTTCTTGTTACCGTGGGGTAACTTGCTACTTAACTGACAGTATATTACCTTGCTTTGAAATGGAGTAATGCCCAAACTGAGGTTAGCAGAGCAGAGAATCATAGAATTCCAGAGCTGAAAGGGGAGGGTCATCTAGTCTGACCCCTTGCTTGGAGGCAGGATGACTGCAGCTACAACATCACCGACAGAGGTCTGTCCAGCCTCCTTTTGAAAACCTCCCTAGGCAACCTGTTCCATTGCCACACAGCTCTTACTGTTATGAAGGTTTCCCTGATATTTGACCAAAATCTACTTTCCTGTAACTTGAGTCCATGGTTTCGAGTCTTACCCTCTATGGCCGATGCGGAACAGTTTCTTGCCATCTTCTTGGTGTCATTCCTTCTATATTTGAAGACTGCTATTGTGTCTCATCTTAGTTTTCTCTGTGCTAGGGTAAACATACCAAGTTCCTTCAAGCTTTCTGTATAAGACTGGGGGTGTTAATAAATGGGCTGGGAGCCTGCCAGAGCCCATAATAGCACCACACAGTTTCCACACAACCACCTCTCTCAGGTCCTGCTTGGGGAGTGCAACAAACGGGCAGGCATTCCTTCACGCCACAGTCTGCTCACATGCCACTCCTCCCCTCCTCTCCCCTCTCCCCCCCCCCAACTGAATCATGGTCGCTCTAGCGACACATTAGGCTGCACCTGCAACTCCATGGTACAGAACATGCGCGGAGGCAGCCCCATGGGTGCTCCTTGCCCTGGATTTCTTTTCCCATATGGCAGGGTTCCACTTTTCCTAGCGGTCCTGGGGTAAATATCTGTCTGCCACATGATAAACAAGCAGATAAATCCAGGCCTAATGTGGGGGTAATGTCTCTTACTTTCCAAACTCTTTAACATTTTTGTCACCCTCCTCTGAACCTGTTCCAATCTGCTAATGTCCTAAAACGAGGCACCCAAAGCTGGCTACAATACTCCTGGTGAGGTCTGAGTAAAGGCCAGTCTTAGAATTTGTGGGTGCAAGGGTGAGTGGATAATCGAGTGGAATTATTACTTCCACTAACTTGGAAAAAATGCTTCTGTTAATGCAGCCTAAAACTGCATCACAGTTTATTGCAGCTGCATTACATTGCTGACTCATGTTCAGCTTGTGATCAACCACAATCCCTAGATCCTTTACCCATGTGCTGCTGCCAAGCCAGGTATCCCACATCTTATACTTGTGCATTTGTGGTTTTCCCCTCAATTGCAAAACTTTAAATTTAGCTTGGCTGAATTTCATTTTGTTAATTTCAGCCCAGATTTCCAACCTATTGAGGTTTTTTAAAAAAAATCTAATTCTTCCAAGGTGCAGCTAGTCCTCCCAGTTTTGTGTCATCTGCAAAGTTGATAAGTATTCCCTTCATACAAGTCATTAATAAGGATGTCAAACAGCACCAGACCAGGACAGAGCTCTACGGGACCTCCACACAATACCTCCCTCCAGTTTGATGATGAGCCATTTAGGATCACTTTCCCTGGGATGAAAAGTGACTACAATTTGTACCTCTTTCATCTGTTTTCTAGTACTAATGTGTAGTAGCATCTGATGGCTTTGATGATAAAAAGAATGTTTATAAAATGTTTCTCTTGTCTTAGCCCTGAAAATTCAATGCAGTTAAGAGAGAGAGAGAGAGAGCACGCTGGCATTTATCACTTCCTATTAAAACTATTATGTTGGCTGCCCTCCTCAATTGACTATCCTGAAGTAACTAGTTTGAGAATCATAGCCATTGATGCAAAATTAAGTGTCAGTTACTCCTGTGAAAACCCAATGAATTATCAGGTTTCTCTGATGTCATAATTTGGTTTACAACATATTTCCTGATAATTATTCCTAAGAAGAAAGACCATTCTATGACTTTGAAGATCTCGGGTTGTGGGTGCAGTTAGAACAGGCATAATGTTATTTGTAAGCTGAAATAGATTGATGTGAAAGTCATTCACAGAAAGAGATTATAGAACCTCATACTATGGGCATTAACACATTGGAGGGGAGGCCCCTGGAGCCAGTGGGGCCTTGGTTGCAAGTGAAAATGAGTAAGGGATATTTCAGTATATCTCTAATTGACATTTAGCAGTTGTTCAAAACAGATTACAGACACAGACACACACAAGTGTAACAAAAATTAAAATAAAACTCTTTGACAGATCTGTGTCAAACAATTTCCTTGCCTACACTATGCTTTTCACGAGCACCAAGGTAATGTATCAGGTTAGTTCATTAATTAGTATCATGACTCTATTTCCTAGGGTTGATGAATGAATTTCCCCCACGGCATGTAATGTACTTATAACAATATAAAAATAGAACAAATTCTTCTCTCATTTGTGCCACTGTAAATTCGGTATAGCAACTCCATGGATTTCAGTCAACTTACTTCAGATTTGCACTGGTGCAACAGGGTAATTTGATTCAAATCCATGACCCAATTATGCTCTGAATGTATACTTTCTTATAGTTGAGAGTAGAATTTGACTTCAAAGATACAAATGTTGAAAGAATGCTATACTGAACTACACAAAATAAAAAAAACGTATCTGTTTACTTCATTTTATACCCTCTTACCTACTGCTAAAATGCTAAACAAATGACCTTTGTGCATTTAGATGTCATAAAGGATTTTATTTCAGGTCATCTATATACATCTTCAACCAACCAAAAACTTGGAGGGATTAGAGGCGGAATTAGGTTTCAAACGGCATATTTGTAGCTGTGGGACTGAGTTGTAACACTTAGATAAGGAGTGAATTAGTTATTTCTCTGACAGTGACTACTACATATGAGAGATGACTGTAGAAATCTTCATAAAGTATTTTATAGGTGCTGTAAGTGTCATTACATACATTCCATAATTTCAATAGTTCCATTGAAATGGTTTAAAAATGTCTGTGGGAAGAAAGGAAGCTTCAAAATATAAAGCATGAAGCCACCCAAGACAGTGGGGAGGCTACCATGTCTTGGGTAGCTTTATCCCACTCTGGACAGCCAGACCATGCAATGCAGTGCATTGTGTGGCCTGTGCCTGCCAGGTGTCTCCCTTGCCCCGCTGCCACAGGGCAGGGGAGCAGCTGGCTGCTGTGCAATGTGTCCTTGGAAAAATTCCAAGGATGCATTGTGGAACAGCCTTGCCCAATATGGGGTAAGGCTGCACAAGGTGTGGCAAACCATGTGCCCGGGCTGTGCTTGTCCCGCCACATAAAGAGCACCACTGTGGTTCCACTTGAGCGGTGAGCGGTGGCTGTCATATGTGACCATGTCACAGCTGGGGGCGGAATCTCAGTCGGGCCTGGGAAGGGAGGCAGGATGGGGCCAGGCGTCCACTCGTGTCACTGGCATCGCAGCCTGCCTCAGCCGTGGCAGCAGTTCTGGCAGCAGTTGGCCTTCCCAGCTTCCCCACGACCTTCTGCCCAGCTCCCTGTACTGCCCAACGGCAGTTGTCTGCCATGAGGCTATGCAGGGATCGGGCTGGCACAGCTCATCTGGTACCACCCATAGATGAGAATCAGAAAGAGATTAATTTAATTTTTTTTATATTTTATTAAAACATTTGATATCCCACCCCTCCTGCCAAAGGCAGCTTGGGACAGCTTACAATGTATACAAATATACATTTAAAAATACACAGAACAGCATAAACATAAAACATCTAAAAAGGTGGGAGAAGAAGGAAAAAAAGGGGGAAAACATCCCCCCCAGGAAAAGAAGATGAAGGAAAAAAATACCCCACCCTTACCACCCTCCATAAAAATAAAAACCCACCCTCATCCATTGCCCTCACTAAAGGCCTGGTGGAATAGCCAGGTCTTGCATCAAAGAGAGGAGAGTCAAAGAGAGGAGAGTTCAAAGAGAGGAGAGTTCCGGGACTATCCATGCCTCTGCCAGGAGGGAGTTCCACAGCCTTGGCACAGCCACCAAGAATGCCCTCTCCATAGTCACCTCCTGGGATACCTGGGGGACTTCGAGAAGGGCGCTCCTGGTTGGTTGACTGCAGGGGCTGATTCAGAGCCTGGGGAATGAGGAGGTGATCCCGCAGATATATGGGGCCCAGGCTGTATAGGGCTTTGTAGGTTAGAACCAGCACCTTGAATTGGGTCTAGAAGACTACAGGCAGTCAGTGCAGAGAATGGAGCACTGGTGTAATATGCTCCCGGCGACCCATTCCAATAAGGAAATGTGCCGCCGCATTCTGCACCAGCTGCAGTCTCTGAACCATCACCATAGGCAGCCCCACATAGAGCACGTTGCAATAGTTCAGTCTTGAGGTGATGAAAGCGTGAATGATAGTAGCCAGGTCGGAGTCTGGGATGTACGGCCTAAGCCATCGCACCAGGTGTAATTGGCGGAATGAGCTCCTCGCCACAGCTCCAACCTGGGCATCTAGACCAGAGGCAGGGAACCTCAGGCCCGGGGGCCAAATGTGACCCACAGCGAGTTTTTATGTAGCCCCTTTCCACTTCCTGGATCTGGCCCTTGGATCCATTTCTTACCTCCAATCACTGAAAAACTGAGCTCAAAAGAAGAGCTCAGAGATGAGGTCATGCAAACAAGGATAGGAGACAGTTCCATGGCACAGATCCATGATTTGGGCCCTCCTTTCCTTGAGTGCATCCCTTAAGCACCCCTGCCCCAACTTCTCTGTGGCTGTTGGAGCTTGTGCAAGCTTTCAAAGTGGCCCCCGGGAGGGAAAAGTGGTTCCCCACCCCTGATCGAGACGAAGCTGCACATCAAGGAGCACTCCCAGACTCCAAACCTGGGGAACAAATGGGGAGTGAACCCCGTCAATGTCAGGGGATGCCACGCCCACCACCTTCCCTACCAGCATCACCTCTGTCTTGTCGGGATTCAACTTCAGTTGGCTCGCCCTCATCCAGTCCCCGGCGGCCACCAAACATCGTGTAAACACCGAGACTGGGTCAGATGAAAAAGAGAGATAGAGTTGAGTGTCTTCAGCATATTGATGACAACGAACTCCAGAGCTCCTCATGACCTCACCCAGCAGCTGCATATACATGTCGAACAGGAGAGGGGACAGAATGGAACCCTGTGGGACTCGGCACAAGAGGTCCCAGGGAGATGGAAAATGGTCCCCAAGCACCACTCACTTAGATTGTAAGCCTACTGACCTGTCTCAGAAAGTCTGTGTCTGTAAAGCATTGCATATGCCTAGTAGTGCTATAGAAATGATTAGTAGTAGTAGTATGTTTATATCTTCTGCTAATGTTTGAGTCAAAATTGCTCTCCTGCATTTGCAGTGTTAGAGCCTTATTTTGTATTCTAATGTACATTTATTTATTTTTTCTTTTCTTTTTAAAAAAAAAACAACTGGAAATTTAAAGTTAAAAAGCAAACATTTTTATGTTAATAAATTTATAATTCACACGTGCTCCCTTAAATCTGCTCCTTCAGTTATACCATTTGTCCATTTATACACCAACTCTGCTGCACAGATATCCTACCAATAGGATACCCCTTTTGAATCGTGGACTGCAGACTCTCAAAACCCTGTAAATACCATAAACATCTCAGGATCTGTAGCTATGGGGATTACCTCATTAACAAGTTAAAACTGACTGTGGTTCCACCTTATGGGAAATACCGCATAATTTAATAAAGATTTATACCTTTATTATTAAATTCTAATAGATGTTTTGAGAGGATATCATTCTCTATTCAATTATAGAGGGTTTTTAGAGTTATTTCTGCATTTCATCCCTATTAAATTATATAGGATTGTACCCTAGGGCTACTGAAAATGTAGAATACCATGCTTTAGGTACAGATCTGACCTGCAATTGTTTCTGAATTACCAACCTGAACATAAATCCCTTAGCCCCCCACTTCCACCATCTACTGCTTCGAAAAGATTTCAACAACGTATTGTTTCTGTGTTGAGAAGATCATCCTATTGACCACCATGTTCCAACAAGTGCCAAATCCATCCTGTTTCACGTGCCTCTGCTTTCAAAATTCTGATCCTCAACCTGGTTCCTCATTGGATTATGGTAGCCTCTTCCTCTCTGCTCTCTTTGTCTCCTCTTCAATACATTCAACATCCTATAGCTACGTATGCCTCTTCATGGACCCCAGTTTAGACCATATCCCAGAGGTGCCAAGTAACTCATGCAATTGCATAGGGCCCAAAGGCAGCAAGGGCCCTGTCACATCATGCAATGGTATGGTGCTTGGCTGGCCGATCTACCACACTGAGTATCTGGTGCTGCCAGCGTCCTGGGAATGGTTGCAGCAGTAGCCACAGGACTCATTGTTGCTCCCAACTGCTATTTGCACCACCCAGACACTAGGTGGCCACTGCCAGACTGAGGCCACTTGTAAACGAGGTGCTTAGAAGCGCCTTCTGAGTCCCGCATTCAAGAAGAAAGCCGCACAGGGAGTGTTTACACGCTCCCCTCGCTACCGGAAGTGACGTGCCACCCGTTCTCGGCAGCAGCACAGGCTGGAGATGTAAAGCTTGAAGAGACGCATTCTGAAAGCCTCACTTCTCGGGCTTTCAGAACGTGCCTCTTCAAAGCCTCACACCTCCAGCCGCTGCCGAGAACAGGCAGCACATCCCTTCTGGTAGCGCGGGGAGCATGTAAACACTCCCCGCGCAGTTTTCTTCTTGAATGCGAGGCTCAGGAGGCACTTCTATGCGTCTCGTTTACAAGTGGCCTGAACATCAGTTAGTGAGGATGGGACAGGGGAGTGGAGGGCTGAGTGAAAACAGTGTGTGAATATTTACTTTGCATGTGTGTGAGGGTGAAGAGTTTATGTGAACATCTGATTTAACTTAGGCATTTAAGGACTTATGAGGGCACTTGGCGTAGGCATGTAATGGCACTGTTATGTGCTATGTATCAGGGTTTCAAAGAGAGCTTGAAGACAAGGTGCTCAAGCCACAAGTCCATTCTTTTGTGTATATATAGAAAAGCTGTTACACAAAATGGCTCTTGCTTCAAGAGCCTCCTGTGAGCTCTGTGTGATGTAATCTTAAAGAGACAGTATCACAATATGCTACATCTCCCCTCTTCAAGCCTTTTAAATGGACAAACAAACTATGCTATATTTCAAACACTGACAGCACATACAGTCTCAGCTCTAAACCAACATCACTGATGACCACAGAACTGTTTCCAATTGCATGGGTCAGAGGTTCCTAGCACTTAACTTCATAAATCAAAATCACATCTTTACCATTGGCTCAGTCTACTTCCTTTTAGTAGCTCCTGCATGAAGATGTTGTACAGATCTTGGTACCGTGCAGGTATGTGTACTTGGCATCCACTCCTGGTGATTATTATGTGCCTTCTGATGGTTCTGTTGCCCCCTGCATATCTCCCTGTATTGATGCTGTCATGGGTGGCTGACTCTCTGGTATGGGATACTATTTTCCCTGTGGTTCTTCCAATGTGGGTGTCTGTTCTGTAACTGTCACTGACTTCATAGTGTCAGATCTCAGATGCCTCCTATTGCATCTATATTTCTCTCTGGCTGGTGTTTCTACCTGGTATGAACGTGTCTCTGCACCTGTAGGCTGAATAGTCCTTTTGTCACTGTTGCAGCTTCATTAATCTGCTGTGGGCCCCCTGAGGGATGTTTGGCTGTAGGGTCTGATGTGAGAATGGAAGGGTCATTCTCAACATCCTACCAGTCGACATCTGCACAGGAGAACATACTACGCCCATCAGTGGAGTATTTCTGAGTTCCAGAAGAGCCAAGTGAGGATCACTGCCTGATGCCGCTAGCTTGTGAAACTTGGACTTCACTGTGTGAATGGCTCTCTCAGTCTGTCCATTGGATTGTGGGTATCCAGGACTGGAGCGAGTGAGTTTCATTCCCCACGATCTTGCACAATTACCAATTTCTCTGTTTGCAAAGGGGAATGCAGTTCCTAATTCTAATTCTTTGAGAATGTTGTATCTTGCAAAAGTGGCCTTGATTTTGGCAATAACGGAATGTGCTGACTTATCCAGGAGACGTAAGACTTCTGGATATTTAGAGAAGCAGTTGACTAGCAAGAGGTATGAATGCCTTCCAAGCTTGAAAATATTTGCATCCACGTGGTGCCACGGCAGGTCTGGAATCTCATGATACCATAACTGTTATTTTTGGTTGCCTTGGTCTATGTTCTTGACATGCTCTGCATCCTTTTATCAACTGCTGTACATATTTGGTCCTACCTTGCCAGTACATTATTTGCCTGGCATGTGCTATTGTTCTCTGGATACCTTGATGCGACTCATGCAAGCGGCTAAGCATTTCATGCCTTGCATTTCCGAGAATAACTATCTTGTCACAGGCTTCAGCAAGACATTCTGTGCAGAGATGGCATCCCTCATGGCTGAGTATGTCTGAAGGTTGGGATTCACTTGTTTCCATCTGTGAGGCCATCCATTTCTAACTATTTTGTGCAGGGCCTGCATGACAGGAACTTTTTCTGTGTCCTACTTCAATCTTAGTAGCAGCTCTGTACTAAGCGTGGAAGTGATTTCAATTGCATAAACAACCTTTTCATCAGAAAGATCATTCCCTGAGTCTTTAGAGATGTTCACTGGAATGGACGTCCCTAAAGATGCAGGGGATGATCTTTCTGATGAAAAGACAGCATGTCTATAATGAGCCTCTCTTTGCCCTATTTATGTTTGACCTCAAGGTCGTATATCTGTAGCTGAAGCAGTATGCATTGTAATCTGGCCGATGTTTTGACTAGGTGTTTTGAAAATATTGCCTCCAATGGTTTATGATCAGTTAGCACCTGTACTGGCACTTTGTATATATTATCCTGCAGTAATTGTATCAGAGGAGTAGTCGAGGATGCGTCATCTGGGATGTATTGTGCAAAGTATCTGATCATCCCCCAAAGCCTTTCTAATGCTTTTTTTGTCCTGGGGGTGTTCCATGTTGGATCAATTGCGCAATCATCTGGTCTCATTCCTTGTGCTGGGAGAATGTGCCCCAGGTACTTGACTTCTTTGACCTTGAACTGGATTTGTTGAACTGGGTTGAACTTAATGTTCTCTGTGAGGGCGCTTTCCATCACTTGTGTCAGGATTTGGTCACGTTCTTCCTCTGTTGATGCTGCTATGATCATGTCATCAGCTATTATGTGGACACCTGCAATGTCTCCAAAGATCTCACTGTTTTTTGCTTGAGACACTTTGCTAGCTGATTTAATTCCAAAAGATAGGTGAAGGAATTTGTAACTTCCCCATGTAGTATTAAAGGTACACAGGTCAGCTGACTCCTCATCCAGCTTGATCTGCCAGTACCTATATTTCTCATCCATAACAGTGGTGATGCTTTTACCAGCCAATCTACACTGAACATCTGCTGGCATAGTCAGGCAAATCCGCAGCTTGCTGTTATTTTTCTCAGTAATGCCCAAGCTGTTAACCCATGGGGTGGACTTGGTCACCTTGGCTATAATTCCTTAAGATATATAAGAAACTGCCTAACTGAGTCAGACCAATAAGAACATAAGAAATGGCATACTGAGTCAGACCAATGGTCCATCAATCCCAGCATCCTGTCTCCAACAGCGGCCAATCCCAGTCTCATGGAAGAAGTAGCAGCAGTCAATGGGAAATTTCCATTACTCCTCACCTCCATTACTCCCACTGTCGCCCCCTCTTTCCTGCACATCATCAACCTCTCCCTCTCTACTGGCTCTTTCCCTTCTGCCTTCAAACATGCCACAGTCTCTCCTATTCTCAAAAAGTCCACTCTTGACCCCTCTGACCCTTCTAGCTATCGTCCTGTCTCACTCCTTCCTTTTGCTTCCAAGCTGCTTGAACGTGTTGTCTACTCCCGCTGCCTTGACTTCCTATCCTCCAACTCCTCCCTTGACCCCCTCCAATCTGGCTTCCGCCCCCTTCATTCTACTGAAACTGCTCTCGCTAAGATCACCAACGATCTTCTGGTGGCTAAATCTAAACGTCTCTATTCCATTCTTGTCCTCCTTGATCTCTCTGCTGCCTTCGATACTGTTGACCACTCACTCTTGCTGGATTCCCTTCACTCCCTTGGCTTTTGTGGCTCTGTCCATAACTGGTTCTCCTCCTACCTCTCTGACCGCTCCTTTAATGTGTCTCTCTCCAACTCCGCCTCCTCCTCCTTCCCCCTCTCAGTTGGTGTTCCTCAAGGCTCTGTTCTTGGCCCTCTCCTCTTCTCGATCTATACCTCATCCTTAGGCAAACTCATTGCCTCCCATGGCTTCCAATACCACCTCTATGCTGATGACACTCAACTCTATCTCTCTACTCCCTCTCTCTCTCCCTCTGTTCAAGCTCGTCTCATCAACTGTCTCTCTGACATCTCTACCTGGATGTCTCAACGTCAACTCAAACTCAACATGGCTAAAACTGAACTCCTTATCTTCCCCCCTCATCCTTCCTCTCCTTCCTCACTGTCAATAACTATTGATGGAGTCACCATCCTGCCTGTCCCCCAAGCCCGTAGCCTAGGCTTCATCTTTGACTCAGCCCTTTCTTTTAAACCCTACATTGACTCTGTTGCTAAATCCTGTCGCTTCTCCCTCCATAACATTGCTAAGATTCGCCCTTTTCTCTCTGTCTCGTCTGCCAAAACTCTTGTTCATGCTCTGGTCATCTCTCGCCTCGATTACTGTAACCTCCTTCTCACTGGCCTTCCCCGGTCTCACCTTTCTCCCCTCATCTCTGTCCAAAACTCTGCTGCCAGGGTCATCTACCTCGCCAGTCGCTTCGACCATGTGCAGCCCCTCCTCTCTTCGCTTCACTGGCTTCCCCTTCCTGAACGAATCCTGCACAAGCTCCTAGTCTTCACCTATAAAGCTCTTCACAACCTTGCTCCCCCCTACCTCTCTGCACTTATCGCCCTCCATACTCCAGCCCGTGCACTTCGCTCCTCCTCTGTCCCTTCTCTCACCCTTCCACGCCTTCCCTGCTCCCCTAAGCGCCTTCGTCCCTTCTCACTTGCTGCCCCCCATGCCTGGAACTCCCTCCCTGTCCACATCCGCCTTGCCCCCTCCCTTCATACCTTCAAATCTCTCCTTAAAACTCACCTCTTTCGCTCTGCTCTGTCTGACTCTTTATCCTGCTGAGCCACTATTCCTATACCTACGATCGGTTTACCCTTATCCTTGCAACATGGACCTGCCTGCTGTCATTCTCATCGTAACCAAGCCAAGTACGTGCACTTGAGACCTCGCATCTCTCCCTCTGTTCCCCTTCCTAAGTCTCTCCCCCAGCTCCTGTCTCTCAGATTGTAAGCCCTAGGGGTCAGGGACTGTGTCTATTTTATTACTTTGTAAAGTGCCAGGTACACTTCTGGTGCTATATAAATGTTTGTTAATAATAATAATAATATAATAATAAATCCACCCCCTGCTCCTGATAGTAAGAAGTTCCCATCTCATAATCTACTTGGCTAATAGTCGTTAATGGACCTATTCTCCAAGAACTTTTTGGTCCTTTTTTAAACCCAGCCATACTACTGGCTCTGACAACCTCTTCTGGCAACAAATTCCATAATTTAATTGTGTTGAGTGAAAAAATACTTTCTCTTATTTGTTTTAAATCTGACACCAGTTAATTTCATGGAGTGTCTCCTAGGGCTAATTCAGATGTGTGTTTAAATTGCACAGCAGCGGCGGTGGCATTGGGCGATTTAAAGCACCGCACACTTCTGGGTTGGTGTGAATGCACCGACCGCGCACATTTCAGGCTAACGCGAACTGTTGGAGTGCGGTTTTGAAAGCTGCTCAGAGCAGCTTTTAAAACCGCACTCCAACAGTTCGCGTTAGGCTGAATTGGTGCATTCACACCAACCCGAAGTGCGCCATGCTTTAAATTGCACGATGCCGCCGCCGCGGCTGTGCGATTTAAATGCACGTCTGAATGAGCCCCTAGTTGTAGTGCTATTTGAGAGGGCAAATAAACGTTCCCTATCTACTTGTTCCACTCCACTCAAGATTTTATAAGCCTCTATCATATCCACTCTCAGTCTTGTCTTCTCCAAGCTGAAGAGCCCTAACCTATCAACCCTAGGGGTGTGCATGTCATTTTCATTATTACAATAACGAAAACGAAAATTGTCATTTTTGTTTTTGTTATTGCAATAACACAAATGACAACTGAGAATAAATAAACAACTCACGCTCTAGCAGAAAACTGTATCACCAAGGCCACTATAACAACCCCAGACAGCCACTATCTCTGAGAAAACAAAGAAGGCCTGAAAGAAAAGGGAGGTAGCCTCAGCAGATCAGACTGGCAACTAGGCAGTAGAGAAAAACTCCCCAAAAGCCAAAATAGCTTTGGTGACTAGGCTCCAAGTGATAGAGCAATGAATGGTCCACTTATTTCTGCACTTGGCATATTCAAAGAGGGGACCTTGCAAAATGTATTCTTATAAAGCTATAAAAGGAAATGCCTGGGGCTTTATCTCTTGTCACTGGCGCTTCCACCTACTAGCATTGCAGTAAGCCTGCGTGGGCCTCTGACCCTTACTGTCGCTCTCAAAGATCCAGAGACTCCTGCCCTGCTATCTGCTGGGCCCCCTCCTTTTCTCCTCTGAACCAGCTTGCGTCTTGGACTGTGGCATCTGACACGTAAGATATCCTAGGTTACTGGGGTTCTCAACTGGTAACACTACCACGTCCAGATGTTATGAGTCTATCCAATAAAATTGAGTTGTACCCACATACTTTGGCTTGTTAATTGGTGACCTTCGATCCTGTTTGGGGTAAACTGAGGTACAGCACACTCGTTTATTTCCTAACACTTACACAATCTTCGCAGGTTGTGGCACAGACATGAGCTCAGTTTGGGCTTTTGTGGTTTCAAAAAATCTGCACAGGTCTATGGCTTTCTGTAAGCTCAACTCAGGTTCCTTTAACAGTTGCTCCGTTGACCTTTTATCAGTAGTGCTGAACGCAGTTTTTTCCCTGAGCATGTCATCTTCAGTCTGCCCAAACTCACAATTTCTGGCTTTCTTCTTCAGCTCTGTGACAAACTGTTCAATTTGCGTATCTCCCAAGTATGGGTGAGCCCAAAACCGGTGCCTCTCGAAAACTATGTTCTTCCTAGGATTACATTTCACAGGTGCTCCCAACTCTGCACTGGCTACCAGTAGCTTTCTGAGCACAGTTTATCGTGCTGGTTTTAACCTATAAAGCCCTAAACCACCTGGGCCCCAAATATCGGAAAAACCAACTCTTCTCTGAGGTCCCACTATGGCCTCTGAGATCAACTGGAAGCACCCTCTTGCATGCCTCATCTGCCAATCAAATTTGTAAAACAAGGTCCTGAGAGGTGGTGCTGGTGGCTGCCCCAGAACTTTAGAAGGTTTGTCTAAGCCTGAGCCTGCTCTTCTTCCCAAGGAAATGTAACAGCTTTCTGTTTGGCCAGGCATTTGGTCAGGCAGGGATGGGGTTTAGGAGCTGTGGGCTAGGTGATTTTATTTTATTTCACTTGGTTTTATTTGTGTGTTTTTTAATATATTAGGGGATTAGATATTGTTTTATCTCTCTATCTTTGAACATATTTTTATATTTTGTAACCTGACCGGAGCCTTAAGGAAAGGGCAGGCTGAAAATGTGAATAAAATAAAATAATAAAATAAAATAAATAAAATGTAAAGTATTAAACGTAGGTGTGGGGGAATAAACCAAACACACAAGTATAAGATGGGGGTAGCTAGCTAGGCAGCAGTACTTATGAGAAGGATTTAGGAGCTATTGGTTCACAAAGCAAACATGAGTCAGTAGTGTGATTCTGTTGCAAAAAAGTCCAATATAATTTTGGATTGTGTAAATAGAAGCATCATATTCAAGACATAAGAGTTACAAGACCACTATACTTGGTGCTAGACAGTCCTCTTTAGGCATACTGTGTTCAGTTTGGGGCTCCATGTTTCAGAAAGGATGTTGACTAACTTGAAAGGATTCAGAAAAGTATAAGGAAGGAGATCAAGAGTCTGGAATACAAGTCAGATGAGGAAAGGTATGGCACTGGGTATGTTTAGCCTAGAGAAGAGATAACGAATATGGGACATGTTGACAGTTTTCAAATATTTAAAAGGGTGTAATAACATTTGATCTCCTCTGCCAGTGAAACCACTGGGTGTATTTACCCATAACGGGTCATTTCAGACATGGTGGGCCTTTTGATCTACCACGCTGAACCCTGCACCGGGATCCATCTCAGATCCCAGTCTGTGATCAAACCAGCCATCCTTTAGACATGCCAGCCTGATCGCAGAGGGGAATCGGGGAGGGGGAGGGGCTGCGCGGCATCACATGTGTCCGCTCAGCCCCGTCCCCCCATGCTTCCATGGTCGTCCGCCCTCGGGGAGATGGGTGGGCGCAGCGGCCAATCAGGCCACTGCGCCCGATCCTGTCCCGTGGTTGGGACCTGATTCCAGGACAGGGCTGGGTAACAGTTGTTACCCGTGGTCATTCCCAGCCTCATCCTGGATTGTGGCCAACCTAACCATGGTTCTGGAGGTGAGACCGGCCTCGCCTCCAGAACCATGGATAGCTTTTAATCCCGCCAGGAATTCACCGTGGTGAACATCTGGCAGGGCTCAAACAGACGCGCACGGGATCATAGCCACCACCCTGAATCCACTGTGATTCAGGGTGGTTGACTGTGAACTTGTAAGATCTGAAATTACCCAACGTCAATGGGTGTCTGAATGTGTGTTTTTACCTTGATAGGAACACCAGTTTGGCCCTGTCTTCACCATGTGGGGCTCCTTAGACACACAACCCATCTTGGGGCAAATCGGTGTTTTGCTCGCCCCCCCCGATCTCAGCATGCAAGCACTGCCGCCTCATTCCCACATGTTCAGCCAAAACATGCAAGTTATCCTTGTGATGCAATAACATCACGTGTTCAACGAGTAGCCAAACTGGTGTTGAGATTGTTATGGTGCTTACACACAATGGCCAAGCACGTGTTTAAGGGTTTTGACACCTGATCTTTGTTATGTCTGCAGACGCCCAGTACGAGAAGTAATGTTTTAACACTGCAGGAAGGTACGTTTAGTTTAAATTAAGGAAAACTTCCTAGGTTTTAGAAAAGTTGAGCAATGAAACAAGTTGCCCGATGTCTGTTGTGAAGATTGTGGAATTTCTTCTCCTGGAGGTTTCAAGAAAAGACTCAACAGACATGGATCAGAGATGTTCTAGGTATACGGTATTCTTTGCCAGCACAGGGGATTAGACTAGATGCCCTGTGAAGTCCTGTCCAGCTCTGCAGTTCTATGATTCTATTCATGCAGGGAAAGTGTTGGAGGAAGTGGAGTGGCTCAGTAGAGGTCAGGACAGTCTTCCTACTGTCTCCCTGATAAGTTACAAAGAATGAAACATTATTTTCCTTATTCCCCCCCTGACACAGCAGGTAGATCAGGGGTGTAGCTAGGTTGTAATGGGCCCATGTACAAGAAATGGACTTCTTCCCCCCTGCCACCATCCTCTCCCCTCTCCCACTGCCTCCCCTCCTTCCTCTACCCAGGGCCTGTCCCTCCCTCTGCTTGCTGCACTTGAGTCCTGAAGGCCGTGCTGCCATACACACACACTGCTTGGCCCTGGGACAAATGTCTTTTCTGTCCCTATGATATCTATGCCCCTGAGGTAAACAGACTGATCTTTACTTACTTGTGCAATCCAATCTTCTGTCCCTGAGCCCTGGAAGCTGTGCTGTCTCCACCCAACCCCACTTGCCCCTGGGACAAATGTCTTTTCTGTTCCTATGATATCTATGCCCCTGAGGTAGACAGACTGATCTTCATTTACTTGTGTAACCCAATCTTCTTCCCCAAAGTGTATAAGTCTACATGTGTTATAAAAACCTAGCTGAACACTCTGAGCTCAGACCTCTCTACCCCACTGTCAGTGCTAATAAACGCACAGCCAAATCCACATGGGTGCAGTTTTATTGTTTCCCAGAAATTGAAAAACAGATGGCACAATGTTTCTGAGAATGAGAAATGATCACTGGTTACCCCCTCCCTATCTCCCGCACAAGCCTTACCTGTTTAAGGATTTCAGCTGCTGTTTCGTGTGAGCAATCAAATATCACATAGAACTCCTTGCCCTTCTTCATCTCCTTGAGTAAAGGCCTGGCATCTTTATTCCCAGAGGGCAGCTGGCGTATTTTGATTTTAATGTTATATCTAGAAGGGGCTTTGATGAGCTCTTTCAGGCGAATTAGACCTAGAAAATGACACTCAATCATACAACTGACTGTTCTGTGCAGTGAGTATTTATTGCCGTTTAGATGAGTCTCTCACCATTCTCAACATAAAGGTTAAGTTGTTAACTTCTTATTTGTCAGATCTCTCACTAATAGAGTTTATAAAATTGTTTCCCCGTTGTAGGCATATCTACCTTGGAAACATAAACCCTGCAAATATGTTTTGAATTTCTCTGAAATGGACTTCTTTTTCCACAGCCTTTGGTCACAACCTTAAATGTGATACAAGTCATATCTGAAATCATGTAAACATTTCATAAAGTTTACTTTATAATTTTCCAGTGATAAAACTGCAAATTGATATCAATGGATAGCATATATACAATGATTCACTTCAAATCCAGTGGATGATCATGATGACTGGCATTTAAACAATATGTATAGGTGTTTCCATGGTGTCCTTCTCCTTAGTAAATAGGTAAGGGGGAAGACTATTATCTCCTTGTATAGAAAATGAGGCATTGGGAATCTAAGTGGCATGTATTATCCAGGTTGTCTGTGGTACAGCCAGGAATAGAACCCAGACATCCTGCCTCCCAGTCCTGTGACTTAACCACAAGTCTCTTTTACCTGCCAGTACTATTACTATTATACCTAGTTTGACTTCCAGAGCCTTGGAGGCTCAATAGGCCTTTCGGTAAGTATTTAGATATAGTACTCTGTTTACTAGCTCTCTAGTTCAGTAGATACATGTAATTTTCCTGTGCTTTAAGAAAGGGATACATTCAAGGGTTCTTTGAAGTGTGTTATTACATTCTCGTTCTAATTATGCATGAAACTAATTTTCCCACAAAAAAAACTGCATGATGTTTTTCCTCCTGAGCGAAGTAAAAAGAGTTTGTTAAAGGTAAGATACTGATCAAAAGCAAGAGGCACCTCTTTAAAAAGCTAACAAGTAGTCATTATGAAAATAAACTATTGGCAGAACAGTGCGAGTGGGCACGTTTGATCTACGTCATAGATGAACCCACTTGGCTGGATGATTCTCTAGTCTAAGTGCTGTACTAATGCAAAGCAAACTGCAGTATAAAGCACAGCTATTTCCTCTGATGTTAACTGGTGATTGCTGCACTGCATGCTGTTGGCTGTTGCTCAAGGATTCACATTACATTGGGAGAATTGACTCTCTTTTTTTGCTATGCTTGTTCTTTACTTTCATTTTTTTAAAGCATTAAAAACCAACACAGAGTATTAATCATTATGAGAATTCAAAAGGAAATTGTTATAGCAGTTGCAAGTTGTATTCCAGCTTCTGATCAAGCCCCTGAAGATCCCATACTCAGGTTCCTTGTTATGAGCATAGGTTTTCTATGGGACGCAGGCTTTCTGAACCAACTTCAGTACATGATGAACAAGCAGAGGGAATTGATGTCACTTGGCTATAAACGTGTAGTGTGTCTGTATCGAGCACTCGAGTGTGTAGTTCTTCAGCCACTATGACAAAAATTACATTAACGGAGAAAAATTGAGGTTCAGACAAAATAATGTAGGTGTTGTAGTATCTTACTGATAATACCTCCCTGCCTCAAGCATTATTTCTTTGTTTAAATGTATTCGGCAGCTACAAGAGCCACAACAGAACTGCAGGTGAGCTGGGAGGCAGAAATGGGATTTGCAGGGAAAGGTATGATTCAGAATATCCAATCTTTTTTCAGGAAAATATCCCATCTTTTTGGAGTGCCCTTTTCAGCTATAAAAACTGCTTCACTTGTATGTGACTATGAAGTCACAGAACATAACTCCTTGACAGAACAACAAACATAGTACGTTTGTCCTTACTGTTCCCCACTCCCACCCCTTTGGAGTAATCTTGAAGATAGATAGTTAAGTATCCTGGGCCAATTGAGTACTGGATCAAATTGATCAGCTGGGTAGCCAACTGTCAAGTTTTTCATAGACATTATAAGGAGCCCATCCAAGGAGTGACATGAAAGGAAATACATGGAAGAGAGTGAAAATGGGGTGGGATGGAGAGTGTTGTGAGAAATGTGGTGTGGGAATGATGTCTCCCCCCTGTAGATGACAGGGTTTAAGCATGGGGAAAGTGTGGGGTTCTGGCTGTGCCCCCCCTTGGGAGAGAGGAGGGGAACCTCACTCCCCGGGTTCTGGATCAGCCCCTGCGGTCATCTAGGGGTGCTGTGTTGGAGGTCCCCCGGGTTTCCCGGGGGGTGACACAGAGTAGGGCATTCTCGGTGGCCGCGCCTTTGGAATTCCCTCCCGGTGGGAGTCCGTCTGATTCCTGATCTCCCTGTGTTCCGTAGGAGCTGTAAGACCTGGCTGTTCCATCAGGCATTTGACGAGGGAGAGGGGTAAAGGGTGGGTGGGGAGGGGGGGATGGTTGGTTTTCCCCCCTGTTTGTTTTATGTTTTGAAATGTTTTAAATGGTTTTATATTATATTTATATTTTAATACGCTATATTTTTATGATCGCCGCTCTGGGCCGCCTGTGGTGGGAAGAGCGGGTTAAAAATATGTGAAATAAATACATAAATAAACAAATATAGGCGCGGGGAAAGTGTGGGTGGGGGCTCCTCTGGGTGAGAGACAGGGAAGTGGGAGCGGGTGGATTGGTGTTTGGTTGGTGAGGATTTTCTGGGGATTCATTGGTGGTTTTAGTTTTCACATTACAACCAATCATGGTTGTTATTATTATATTGCAAGCGACCCTGAGTCCTTCAGGAAAAGGGACAGTATAGAAAATAAATAAATTAATAAATAAATAAATAATATTGTGTCTCTGCAGATGTTTACAGGGAGTGCTGAAAGGAATGGGCTGGTAGAAAGCATGTTTGTTGGAACATCTGAAAATGGGTGGAGACTAGAGGCTGATATGTGTGACAGAGAGGAGACAGAAGTTAACAGCTCTGCTCCACCTACAAGGAAGTAGGTAGGGTAACACTAAAACATGGAGAGCTTTAGAGGTATAGGTAAATGACTGAGTAGTAAAAGATGGGGAACCAGCAGAGGGACACAATGAGAGGGGGAATGTTAAAGTGAAGAGCAAAAAATGATTTGTGCAGCATGGGTTTTAAGGGGGGTGGGGGGGAAGGAATTTATGAAGAGCAAACAGAGGGAAGTTGAATGTGGAGACATGAGTTACTAAAGGTGTGTGGCAGGGAGCTTTAGGGAGATTCTATGGGTGAACTCACACGTAACTCTGCTAAACACCAGAAGCTGTGTAAACTGCCTCAGGTGATCCCCTGATGGATGTTGAATGTGAGTGAGGCACTCTGAGTTCCAGCCCTGCTTTAAACTCTGATCTGATGTTTACAACTGATCTTTTTGTCAGATCTGCATTTAAAGAGGGGCTAGAACTTGGAGTGTCGCATTCATATGCAACAACAATCCAGGGGTCATCCAGGGCTGTTTAAACAACTTCCGGGGCCCCGCAGACACTTGAGTTAGCTGAGTTGCATGTGAGCTCACCCTACACGTTACTCATTCCTGTAGTAACAGGGGTGAACAACAGTATGGGTGGATTCCCATTACAGGAGTCTTCACATGCTGGCAAATGTATCGCTATATCCATGACTCTGGTTATTCCCAGAGCTAGGGATGGGTGAACGCGGTTCGGCAGTTCGGAGTTCGGCCCAAACTCGGCCTGTTCGGATGACCGAACTTGAACCCGAACCCAAATGCGAACATACCGAACAAACCGAACACCAAACGGCAAAATGGCCGAACAGTTTGGTCAGTTCAGATTGCGTTCAGATGAGTTCGGGTGGTAAAAAAAGGTTCACTGGAAGGTCAAACATGACAGGGAGGTGTCAGTCACTGAGGAGCAGACTTCCAGGCACCAGGGGTGGAGGGGCTTGCAAGAAACTAAACTAATTATCTGCCTCCCCCCTTCCCAACACCTTCTGAGCTAGTCACTGTTCCTGAACAGCAGGCGTTGAGTAGGATTTTTAGATTGCTTTAACTTTCATTTCAGTTTTGTAATGAAATGAAACTTAAACCATAAACTGAAACCTTGTGTTATGCACTGTACAGACTCATTGAGTATGTAATGTATGTATTTCACTACAGACTCCTCTTCT
>QEPC01012556.1:1850148-1871489 GCA_003113815.1 Sphenodon punctatus
GGGACATAACTGGGACTTTGGGGCTAGCATCCCAGCAATCAGGAGACATAGTTTATGTATCTAGGCTGGCCAGTTATCATCACAATCACACCCTGAAGCTCTGTGACAGAGGACATAAGAAAATCTCGATTGGCTCTTTCCTAAACAGATGCTTCTGACTTCCCAGTAACAAGTGGGGGAGAGACATTGGAATGGTTGCAGCACAGAATGAGGATATTTGGTTGACCTTTATGCTGGCCAATTGGCATCACAAACCAATCATATACCACAGTGACACGTAAGAGAATTCCTGGCATAGGCTCCTTCTCTTCATATGCTGTGCAGGCATATAAAATTGGGACCTTTTATCACATCTTTCTGATATTTGGCAGAGTTGATCATGAAAGTGTGATATACAGTCCTACCAAATTTTGTGTACACTGTTTGAACTATAAAGATGTTACAGTCAGACATACATTTATAAGTTAATTACTTATACCACCAGAAGCCTTTATTCAATCCTTATGAAAGTTGGCAGAGGTAGTAAATATGGGAAGGGGTATAAACTTGCCAAGCTTCATCTACATTAAATATGAGGCAAAGAAGTTACACCTAAGAATGTATATGAAGATTTTGGCAAAATAAATTAATTCAACTGCTTCTAAAATTAGATTCCTTTATCCAATCTTTTTTGAATGTGGTAAGCATAATTCATTCCATTGGAGGTAAAATCACTCCAAGCTTCAGCCAAATATAGTGAAAAACAAAAATGTTACAGCCAAAAATGTGTTTTCCATTAAAACCAATGGAAAGTGAAAACAAAATCAAAAACGAAAATGATAATTTGATATTTATGAAAATGAAAATGACAGATTTAAATAATGAAAATGAAAACATGAAAATAAAAACAACATGGGCCCCTGGTGCACACCTCTTCTCTCTGGGACAGGCCATAGGGAGCTGCCTATTGTCTTCCAGGCCCAATTCAAAGTACTGGCCTTTAAACCCTTACATGGCCTGGGCCCCACTTAACTGAGGGATCATCTCACCCCCTGTGCCCCTTAGCAACCCCTGTGGATGTCCGGGAGTGCTCCCCTGGAGGTCCCATGTTATCAGTGGGTCAGTACTGACAGGAGGGTGTTCTTGGAGGCCGTGCTGTCAGTGTGGAAAACCCTCCCAGTGGAGGTGCACCTCAGCCCAGATCTCCTTGCCTTCCATAGAAATGGTAAAATCTGGCTCTTCCGTCAGGCATTTGGGGGTAGGGGGGCGGGATGGGTTAGGTGGTGGGATCACTTTTTATGCAGACTCTTGTGTATATTTGTACTTTTTATATCTTGTATTTGATATTTGATATTGGGTTTTATTGTTGATTTTATAACAAGCTGTTTGCCTCCCCGAGTCACCATGGGTGAGAGGGAGCAGGATATAAATTGAATAAAATAAATAAATAAAACAAATGGCTGCTTACACCATAGAATGGTTGCTTCTTTTTGTAGAGACCCTGTATAAGTGTAATGGATGGCACAATGCCAACATATAGCTGTGGCCAAAGTGCACCTGCTATAAAGTTTCCGCTGGAAAGCACCTGAAGGTCTCCTGCAGCTAGCACTGGAGCATGCAGCTTTGAATAGTGGTGAAGTGAATATACACTTAGACTGTTGAGAATCAAAATATACCTCAATTTTAAGTGATCAGTTTAAAACAACACAATAGGAACATTACTACATATTTTATAATATAAATATAATATAATGTTTTAAAATATAAATATAATATAATATGTATATTTTATAATACATATTTTACTGCCACAACAGTTTTCATAACTGATTTAATACCTTCATAACTTGTCTCACAATGCCACTGTTATAACATACCTGTGCTGTCTTCATATACTACTGTCACTATTTTCCAGTTGTAATACAGTACCAAATCCAAAACTGCCCTGCTGATGGCTGCATAGTCTGGGTAGAGGTTGATATAAAATGAATCTTTGTTATCCACTGTAGGGTGTTTCCATCGGGTCTGTATATGTGGAACTTCAAGTGCATTGCAAATGGACTGCACCGCACTGACCGATGAACTGTGAGAGGGTCCAAACAGAGCAGCTACTCCAAGAGAAAGCTGATCACACGCTGACAGAGAGTCAAAGGGAAAAAGAGCTGTGAGTAAGCTGTTTAGCCGGGCAATTTTTTTTTCTTTTCTATTTGTATTTCACATATTTAAAAACAAGCTATTAAATTATTTGTGCAACTACTAACCACACCACTCTCCATTCACGAAGACACTTGAGTATCCATAGTTGAAACTGCAAGCAGTACATCACAGTGTCAACTTGTTGCAAATATAAAGAAGACAACTGTTTCAGTCCATTGCCTCTCATCAGCCTGACCTTAAATCCCTTGCTCGGTGTGGCTGGATTCTGGAGAAAGGCAGAGCTATTCTGACAACCTGTTTGCCAAATGGATGTCATGAATCAAGTTTCCCAGCAGAGTAATAAGACATTCATTTAGTTGCAACAGCCACCATAAGTGTTTCCCAGACAAATGGCAAATTACTACTAAAATGAGTTACACTTTATTAATTTCAGGCCAAAGAGTTATAAAGAGTAACAGCTGTGACTATTCCTTGTGTCTCTCTCTGTGTTTCCAATGTGCCTCCATTTATGTTGCTGTTGTTGTTATTATTATTATTGAGCAAGCAATGTACCTAACACGGAAAAGTCGTGATTAAAGGCAAGTCCCTGCACTGAAGGGCTCACAATCTAGAACAGACAAGGGAAGGAACAAGGGGAGCACAGAGCGGGGGGGTCGTTTTAAGATGGGAGAGCTTTTTCCTGTATTTTAAAAGTCCGCGTTGGGGAAGTCCCCATGGGAGGGATTTAGATGCATCTCCCTGGAACGGAAGTTGCCTGAGGTCATTAGAAACAGCGGCACTGGGAGACTCCTGGATGTTTTGTGATGCAGACTTGTAAGACCTCAGCTATCGAGGGTCTGGCCAGGTCTGTGTCTCAGAACATCCGGGAGTCACCCAGCACCACTGTTTCCAATGGTGCCCAGGCAACTTCCAGTCTGGGGAGAAGTGTCTAAGGGCGTTTATAGACGATCCCGCTTACAAGCGGGATCGTTAAATGCCGGCATTCCCCCGCCACTTTTCTCTGTATGCCATGTCTGCTGTCCAGACACGGCGCAGAGTCTTTGGGCGCATGCGTGCCCTTCCGCGCATGCACACAAGCCCAGGGAACCCAGAAGTGCGGCGTGAAGTCGTCACTTCGGGGATCCGCGTCTGAGGGGGCAGGAACGCCTGCCCCCTCAGACGCGGGGTAAGATCCTGCCTCGATCTTTAGACGAGCGCAAAGAAAGGCGGCTGATCAAAGGATCAGCCGCCTTTTTTGTCTCGTCTATAAGCGCCCTAAATCCCTCCCATGAGGGGTACTCCAACACGGACTTTTAAAATACGGGGAAAAGCTCTCCCATCTAAAAATGCCAGGAAATAACAAAGATGAGAAGTTGCAGGTGCATGTGCTTAGCTTAGTTACAAGGGGAGGAGGGGGATCCTGAAGGATGAGACCATATAAAGAGAAGCACAGATGAGTAATCTATGGGAGAGAAGGAGGAAGGGAAAACCTGATGGCAGAGGCAGGTAGCCCATGTGGTATAGTGGAGCAGGTGCTGGACTTGGACCTGGGAAGTCAGGGTTCAAATCCTACCCTAGCCAATGAGCTCACTAGGTGGCTTTGGGTACATCACAATTTCTCAGCCTCAGTTCCCCATCTGTAAAATGGGAATGTGTGCACATCTGACTCCATCTTCCCCTTACCCATGTCAATCTTAGATTGTAAACCCACAGGGACCCATCTCTGACAATCTGTGACTGTAAAGCACTGCATACGCCTAGTACCGCTATAGAAATGATAAGCAGTAGCAGTGATTTTAGGAGGGATTTGAAGATCTGAAGGCAGTGAGCTGAGTCTATGTGCTAGGAGAGGAACAGCATGGGCAAAGGGACAAGGAAATGGGGGCTAGAAGGGCCAGGGAGAAGTGAAATTCCTGGGTAGGAAAGTAGCAGAAAAAGAGGACAGAAAGTTAGGGAGGAGCAAGGTCATTACCAGTTTTGAAGATGAGGTCAAGGACTTTGTGCTGGATACAAAGGGGGAGAGGAAGCCAAGGGAGGGAGGTGAGGAGGGTCCAAACATGATCAAAGTGGCAGGGGAGGTGGATGACTTTGGCAAAAGAGTGTTGAACAGAAGTGAAAGGGTCAAGGTAAGACCAGTCAGAAAGAGGTTGCCGTAATCACGGACTAGAGTCTTGGCAGTGGGACTGGTAAGGAGGGCCAAATAATATTAGCAATTTTATGCAGGGACAAGAAGCAGGCCTAGCAACAGACTGAATATCAGGTGTAAAGGAGAGAAAGGAGAGAAAAGAGTCAAAGTTAAATTGTAGTAGGCTACATTTCTTGGGGATGGGATGGATGATGACACCGTCAATGGAGACAGAGCTGGAGATAGGGAATGAAGAAGAAGAAGAAGAAGAAGAAGGTTTAGTGCCAGTGGAGAAGATGAGGAGTTCAGTCTTGGACGTGTTAAACTTGAGGTGCTGGTGAGACATCTAAACAGAGATGTCAGAGAGACAGTGACATGAAAGCGGATGGAAGGGGGTAGAGTGGCACTGGAAAGATTGAGCTGGTTTCAGATACTGTATGTATTAGCATACAGGTGATACTGGAGGTCATGAGATTCAATGAGTTGACCCAGGGATATAGTGTTAAAGTAAATCCTGGGGAACTTCATCAGAGAGGAAAGGATTTGGAGGAGGTACCAGAAAGAGAGAAGTTGAAGGAGCCATTAGAGATAGGAAGAGAACTAGTTGAAAACTGAGCATCAAGTGGGAGAGAAAAGAATCAAGCAGAAGGCAGTGGGCAATAGCGACAAAGGTAGAGTTGAAAGTCGATCTCGATTTTCTTCCGATTCTCACTGAGAATCATGATTTTCAACTCGTTGTTTTTTTTTTTAGTTTAGTTTAATTTATTGAGTGGCTCTTGCTTGCACCGTGGCCAAAAACAGTTCACAAATACAAAAAATATATAGATAAACAACATCGCTCCATACATTATCACCACAATATAAAGACACGCAAATTATTCCAACTCGTTTTTACCAAGAATCCATAATCAAGAAAAACTCTGGTTCTGAACATTTTCTTGGTCAAGAATTTTTCTAAATTTCCCCTTTACCATGATTTACCATATATATTATATCAATTTACCATGTGCCACTTACTGTGTACTGCATTTTACCCAGTCATGTGCATGTACAAAATGGCTACCATTTTCCAAAATGATGGAAACGCTGCTGGTGTCATCTTGGAAGAGAACTGTGCATGTGCAGCACAGCTGCAATGGCCATTTTGCACATGTGCATTACCAGTATGAATGCAGTATACAGTAAACAGTACATGGTAAATCAATATATGGTACATGGTAAATCACGGTAAACTGTAAATTTTGACCAGATTCTCAGCGAGATGATCCCGAGATCTCCGTAACAATTCTCACAAGATTTTTGCGAGAAACAAATTGATTATTGTTTTAGCCCTAGTCAACAGAGAGGGAAAGCAGGAACATGAGGCCCTAGATTTGACTATAAGGAGATTCTTGGGATTTTGGCAACAGAAGTCGCAGTGGAGTGGAGAGGACAGAAACTAGATTGATGGGGGTAAAGGTAAGAATTGGTGGTCATGAGAAGAATTGAAGGAGAGGAAGCCAAGACAGTGAGTGTAGACAGTTGGTTCTTAAAGCTTTGAGATGAAGAGGAGGAGTGAGATCAGGCAATAGTTGGAGGGGCAGAGGGGTTAAGAAGGATTTTGTTTTAAATGGGAGAAAGTGATATATTTGATGGCAGAAGAAAATGAGCTAATAAAGAGGGAGAGGATGATGCAGCATAAGGGGGGCAAAGAAGGGGGAGAAGCAGGTAAGAGGTGAGAGAGGATAGGGCCAAGGGGTTGGATGAGGAGGTGAAGAAAGACAAGGAAGGACTTTGAAAAGGGAAGCTGGACAGAAGGAGTATAGAAGAGAAGCAGGCAGAGGAGAAGGGGAGAAAGGATGGAGGAAGAGTGGAAAACAGGTGTAAGGTGGATACATATTGTCGATCTTGTCCTTGGCAACATCCTGTTCAGAGAGGGAAGAAGAGGGGGGAGGAGGTTATTTGAGAAGGGAAGTGAAATTGATGGGCCAGAGTCCTTATTAGAGAAAGAGGGATTCAATGTATGTGGAAATGGTCATTCTTATTTTTAAAATTTGCCAATTAGGCAAACAAGGTTTGACCTCTAATGAAATCTGACTACTGGAATTCAAAATATTACACATATTGGACCCTGTCTTATTCAATTTGACAATAGTGATTTAAATTAATGAGAGCAGGATTAGATCCATGGTTTCATAAGAGAGAATTTAACATTATTCTGACAGTGGATAATCATCCAGGTTCTCTTGCTTTACTCGTGGTATTGTACAATGCCTGCTGCAATAACGTTGCACCCCTTGCTCCATGTTGTACCTCTCTCTCCCTTTCTCCTCTCTCAAGCTAATCAATCGAAGGTGTACCTGAATCCATAGCTTTTCTGTGCGTGATATAAATCTAGCTACAAATGACTAATCATATTTAAAACTTTATGGATTGTGGTGAAACCATTCCTTTATGGCCTGCAAGGATGTGATTGTTTGTTCATTGGATATCTAGAAATTGCTGCAATTGCTTATAATAGTAAAATTTCTAAACCTCTACAATGAGCTGAGCTAATATTTAGCTCTGTGATACTAACAGAGTGTGACAGAAAATCAATCAGTTTCTCTCTTCTCTACTTACAAATGAGCAGTTTGCAGGCAGTATCAAACGTGTGCTTTTTTGAAGGTTTAATTCACAAGTGTTCTGAACAGATAGTGGATATTGATGTGCAAATCATGGAGATGCTATCAATATTTTATGAGGGCAAAAAGTTATTAACATTTGTTACTAATTTATTTTTTGCTTTCCCAGACATGAGTTTTTAGACAGCCCCTTTTTTCTGGTTAAGTGTAGTTAGTTCATCAAGGAATTTCTGCAATATTTACACTGCAGTCTTTGTGCTGATGGGCTTTAACTGCTGAAATTATTTCTGTGAGTAAGGCCCTTTTCAAAAGTACACCCCCACCCCTGTACGGGTGAGCGGAGGCATCCTGTCGGCTGTCGGGGCTTGGATGAGGTTGAGCCATCTGCAGCTGAATCCTGACAAGACGGAGGTGATGTTGGTGGGTGAGGGCCTGGGGGGCCTGGGAGTGGTTGGCTCTCCTCTTGTTGTGGGGGGAGGGGGGGAATCACCCTCCCATGGTCCCACAGGTACGGAGTCTGGGTGTGCTCCTTGATTCACGGCTCAGCCTGGAATCTCAGGTTGTGGCCGTGGCAGGGAGTGCGTTTCGGCAGTTACATCTTGTCCAGTGGCTTCGGCCGTATCTCTCAGACTCTGACTTCGCTGGTGCCTTCATCACCGAGGCACTCACTCCCTTCATCGAGGCTGGATTACTGCAACACGCTCTACGTGGGGCTGCCCGAGAAGCTGGTTTGGAGGCTGCAGCTGGTGCAGAATGCCGCAGCCTGTCTCCTTACTGGAGCAGGCTGCAGGGAGCACATGACACCGGGCTCTGCACTGGCTGCCTATAAAGCACTGGGCTAGGTTCAAGGTCCTGGTTTTGACCTTTACAGCCCCTCACAGCCCGGGCCCTGCCTATCTGCGGGATCGCCTCACTCCCCATGTGCCCATGCAACCCCTGAGATCATCCGTGGGGGCCTTTTTGGAGGTTCCCTGGGCGAGACGGGTGGCCACTGTTGTGTGATCTTTTTCGTTGACTACCCCCGTGCTGTGAAATTCACTCCCAGAGGAGTCTCAGTTGGCCCCCAGCCTCCTGTCGTTTCGACGTATGTGTAAGACCTGGCTGTTCCGCCAGGCTTTTGGTGAGGGGGCAGGGTAGGGTGGGGGAGATGGGGTTTGGGAGGGAGGGTGTGTTTTTATTACTTGTTTTAAAATGTGTAGATTTATTTTTAAATGTTTTATTATTGAAAAAAAAATTGTGCATGTTGTTCGCCGCCCCAAGCTGCCTTTGGGCAGGAGGAGCGGGATATACGTTTTGAATAAAAAAATTTTAAAATGCCACTGGAGGTGCAAGGGGGGAATGGGTGGGCATCTGCGGGACCGCCACGGCCGGTAGGGGGTGCGTGCATGCTCCGGCGCTCCACCCACCTCCACCCATCACCCACGCATGGAGCAACGGGCACCAGTGCCGGATACTCTGTGTGTGAAGATGGGTGGAGGTGAGTGGGGGGGGGTCTGTGGGAACACAGCCCCATGCACTGCCCACCCACCGGCACGTGCTGCTCACCCATCCCCCCCCATACACCCGCGTCCATTAGTAAATGGCCTAAAACAGATGCGATTTTGGCCCCTTTGGCCCAGGACCCGGTGGCACATATAAACACATTCTGCCAGAAGTTGGCCTAGGATTGCCCCAGGCGGTGTTGGTGGCTTGCTGTGGCTATGACCTCCAGACAATCTCTGAGGTCACTAAGGCCTGCCTGACCAGTTCAGTGGGCTAGCATGTCTGTGCGGCCGCAGCATACCTAGCTCAGGGACTGCCATGGCCAGTAGGCATGGCTGTGCCTCATTGGCTGCCATGGCTGCCCATCATGGCCGGAGGCAAGGCACTGTGAGCGCAGCATAGGCGGGGGCGACCGTCCACAAGTTTGTTGTGCTGGGGGCTGTATCGTGTGGCCAGCCACGGTCACATCAGATCGGTGCCCCCCCTACCTGGCCTGGGCCATGCTGCCTGGGAGTTTCTGCTCTGGGGTGGCCCAGGAAGCGGTCCTGCCAGCCGCACATCTGTTTTTACCTAGTGTTTATCAAAGATTGCTATGACCTAGGCAATGTGTGCAAATCCACATTTCCTAAGCAAGGATGTTTGGAAAGCAATTTAATAAAGAAAATTACAAAGAACTAGCTTAAAGGGGAATTTTATGTCCTGCCTGAAACTGCTCATTGGGTGTTTTCTCCAGTTTAGAGTAATGTTATATTATTATGAGTATTAATATGAGGAGAATAGTATTTGGACATTAAAAGGTAGCAGCATGTCAGAGTAGCTAATAAGCTGCATGGTGTGAGTTTGCATGACTATTTCAATAACTTGAGCTTACCTTGCTCGAGCTGATGTTTATAGAGTAGTGTAGATTATTTTAATGAATAAACTGCAAAGCACGTCCTGAAAATCCTTGGTGATTTATGGTTCCTCTTCCATACATATTTCCATCAAATAATGTGACAGGGCCTTAATTCAAGGGTCTAAGCTACTATCAACTAGAGCTTTAGCACACTTCAAGCAGGCCTCCTAGAAGTGAATGAGTTGGCATAACTCAACAGTCCCAAATTAGTTTTCTGATGCGAGAAGCATTCTACCCTGCATGCAGATTAGATGTGGTGTCAGACACTTGCTTTTTCATCAGGGGAAAACAATGGCTTGGCATACATGCTGGTGACATAACCAGCTGGATGTGCTGGAGCAGCAGCATAGCTGTCATGGTGCGCGGGGCTCAGTTGCGTCCAGACCCCAGACTCTGGGAGGTATGGATGGGGGCCTTTGCAAGCAGTCTGACTGCTATGAGGAAATGTTTCAATGTAGATGGTGGAGGGAATGGAAGCAGGGTCTGCACTTCTCCGCTCATGCGCCCTCCCCTGCCCACTTTGAAAATTTCCTAGCAGTTATCAGGCCACTTGCAAAGGGCCCCATCCAGAGGAAGGTTTTCAGAGTGGGCAAGGAAGTAGTTTTGGCCCTGCCCTGCTAGCCCACTCTTTAAAGTTCTTTCTTAGTGGGGTTGCTGCCACTCCAGGGGTGTCCACTGGGAGCCAGGGCAGTAGCAGTGAGGCTTGCCAGAAGCCCCTTTGGAAGGACCATTGCCACAACTCCACAGGGATGGGGGTTGCCTGGGAGCCACATTGTGGACCACCCACTACTGAGGCTCCCAGTGGAGGCCTGCAGCAGGACTCCTGATCTCCAGTGGCAGCCTGCACCGGCTCCTAGCAGTAGCAACATGGATTTTTGAGGTTTCTGGCCCAGGACCAGTCTTAAACTGGGCCAGTAGGGGCTGGGGCCAAGGTCCCGTGGTGGGAGGGGGCCCCACAGGGAGGCCAGTCCTGTAAACCTATGACACTACTTTGTTTTTGTAGGCAAACAGACGGCTCACTGTTAAAAGAGTGGGCTATGGAGAGTGGAGCCATGGGGCCCCACATTTTATTTTCATCCTAGGCCCTGCAAATTCTAAGGCCAGGCCTGTTTCGGCCACACACATGCCCCTGTGGCAATTTGAAGCAGGGGGTCCCACCTGTGAATACTCTAGAGTGGTGGCAGCGTAATATAGGGGCTCTTACTACTCGGTGTGGAACTCATCTCCCCCAGATGTTCATTTCGGTTGTTCCTCCCTCCTCAGCTTCAAAAAGCACCTAAACACGTTTTTATTCTCCAGGTGCTTTTAAGAGGATCCACTGTTGATTCCTCTTAATGTATCTTGTCCTCCCCCTTTACCTTCCCCTTTTAAAGTATTTTAAAATGGATTTTAGGTTCTTTTATTGTATTAATTTTATGAAGCACTCCAACTGCCATTTAGCGGAGAGACAGGCGGGTGGGTTGTTAAATGATGAGATATGCCTTCTCATAGTGTTTGCTATGATCTTCCTTTCATTTTGTTCAGAATTCCCCGCTGATGAATCCATTATTTTGTGAGAGTAAGTGGGTCAGGCCTGCCACCTTACATCTGAGGCGCCATCAGTTAATCACACAATAAAGGAATAGGGAATATAAGCATCTTATTACAGGTGAGATGGAAGTAATAAGAACTACGTCTGGAAAGCGCCTATATGCCAATGATTACGCAAGCTGGATTTCTCTACAACAATCTCTCTCTGTAAGTAAATCAGCTACCAAGAAGGGGTAAAACCGTGCACAACATGCACACAACTCAAGCAAAAGATTAAAATATTAAAACAATTACCTCTTCTTGAGGCTTCAAAACTATCAAAAAGATTAATTCTCTGGATGTCGTAGGTTAATGTGGTATTAGGCATCAGTGTTCTGTTTCTGTTAATATTGGTGACTGCAAACTTGAAAGCTAATTCTTCAACGTTAACAGGTTCATTTTCCACAGTTTCAAATATCCCTCCTGTAGAAGCAAAGAGATAAGAGAAGTACTATTAGCATCTTTGTCCATGTATGTAAACGAGAAAAGCAAATGAACAAAACAAAATGGACTATTCAGAGAAGAAAATAAGGATACAAATAAAGATTCTAAAAGAAATGGGGATGAAGAAAGAGAAGAAGGATCAGTCTAAATCCACAATATCAGTATAGGATAAACCAAACCAATATTATACACACTAGGTATATATAACAATGTAAAAGATACCACACAGTACCACCTTGGTATTTAATAGTAAAACACTTTGAGCTTCCTCAGTCCTTGCGGAACTACATATAGAATAGAAGGTAGTGTGGGATGAATTGCCTCAGGCTTTCTAGAAAAAAAAGTTGAGTTTAAGTTGGGTTTTGCTACCTTGTATTAACTAAGCCCAACCTAAACCTAACCATTTCCCCCAATGTAGACAAAATCTCAGTGGGAGCACCAGGAAGCCATGTTTCACTCATGCATAGAACCAACTGCAGCTCCAGGGAGCCCCAGACAAACACAATTAGCACATCACTCTAATAACAGGCAGAATAACAGTTTATAAATACATTATAGGCAGAACTGCTTCCAAAACAAAAAACTTCCCTTTGCAAAACAACATACATTTTTCCCTAACTTAAACTCCAAAAAACATGAAAATTAATTCCAATTCCAGTTCAAAAATATTTCACAACATACATTACAACAAAACTTAAATACCCCAAATCATGAAAATGATGTCCACATTTTCTAGCTATATTTCATAATTTACCATCGACATAAACGTAAAATATGTACTTAATTCCTTACCATACATACTTACTCTTATTAATATTTATCACTAGCTAAACTATCAACTTTTTTTCTTTTGTGAGCATAAATTTATTATCATAATTCGATAACGAACATTTTTTTTCAAAACTGCCTTAACTCTGTCATTTACATGTATACAAAATGTGTACACTTTATACAATGAACTTATGACACAGTTACTGTAGATAATTGTATAGATTCAGATTGCTAGAATGAAATTGTGTGTGAAAGGACAGAGTTAAGGCAGTTTTGAAAAAAGTGTTTGTTGTCAAGGTTGCTTCAGAGCATGAAGAGCTGGCACTCAGCCAAGGGCCGATACAGGCAGGCCTGATGTAGAGCCTGCAGCTGCAGCACACAGGATCTGCACTTGGGGGAGGCAGGCAGGAAGTGGGGATAGGCTGGAGACACATTGACAGTCTGAGGAGCGTTGAGGGGTGTGTGTCCCCTCTGATGCCTGCAGCTGCATGATTATTCATTATTTAATTGACATGAAACTGATTAGAGCTGCCTTCTGCCAGCTTTCTGAGGCAAGTGGGTAATTGACATGAAACTGACTACAGCTTAAAGTCTTTCTGACAGAGCTGGCTCCTGATAAAGTTACGTGATTTTAAAAAGCAGTCACACATAACTTTCCTTATGCTGTTTTTTTTCTAACAACACAAATGGCGGTCAGTGGCTGCTCGACTGTGCATGTGCCAGCCAGCAGAACTGGTTATTTAATGTTTAATAACTTGTTTTTGGCTGCACCAATCATTATCACACTATACCAGCACTTGATCTAGATCTCATGCTCCAAGGCTGTGAAATCTGGGGGCACAACTTGAGGGGGGAGGAGGAGATAGCGATGATTCAAAATAGTTGGGATGCTGTGCATTTTGACCACAACAAATTAACTTTTTAACAGTTATAACTCTTGATTTTTCTAGCTGGATCTTCTTCAAACTTTGCACATATGACGGTCCCAACAAATATAAGCCATTGATAAATTTTCAGAACTGTAGATCAAGTGGTTTCCTCAATATCAGGGCTTCAGCAGTCCCCTGTTTATAATGGAGAGCGGTTCTGCCTTTAAATATGCACTCCCTTAGTTTGTTTATTTATTTATAAAATCATTTAATACCCCACCCCTCCTGCTCCAAGCAGCCCGGGGCAGCTTACAACATTAGTTGAGAAGATGGAGCTTAACAGCACAAGGAAATTTGCTCCCAGGGAAATATAGGCAGGTAGAATACAACTACTGAAGTCAGAATTTGGTAAGAACACTACTCTCTTCCCACTCCCACCCCTCTCCCTCCTCCCCCTCCTTCTCTCATGTCCTCCTTCTCCCCTGCCTCCCTTAAGGAAATCTCCTCTCTGCTCTCCTCCTCCAACCCTTCCACTTGCCCCCTTGATCCCATTCCTTCCCGCCTCCTCACCTCCATTACTCCCACTGTCGCCCCTTCCTTCCTGCACATCATCAACCTCTCCCTCTCTACTGGCTCTTTCCCTTCTGCCTTCAAACATGCCACAGTCTCTCCTATTCTCAAAAAGTCCACTCTTGACCCCTCTGACCCTTCTAGCTATCGTCCTGTCTCACTCCTTCCTTTTGCTTCCAAGCTGCTTGAACGTGTTGTCTACTCCCGCTGCCTTGACTTCCTATCCTCCAACTCCTCCCTTGACCCCCTCCAATCTGGCTTCCGCCCCCTTCATTCTACTGAAACTGCTCTCGCTAAGATCACCAACGATCTTCTGGTGGCTAAATCTAAACGTCTCTATTCCATTCTTGTCCTCCTTGATCTCTCTGCTGCCTTCGATACTGTTGACCACTCACTCTTGCTGGATTCCCTTCACTCCCTTGGCTTTTGTGGCTCTGTCCATAACTGGTTCTCCTCCTACCTCTCTGACCGCTCCTTTAATGTGTCTCTCTCCAACTCCGCCTCCTCCTCCTTCCCCCTCTCAGTTGGTGTTCCTCAAGGCTCTGTTCTTGGCCCTCTCCTCTTCTCGATCTATACCTCATCCTTAGGCAAACTCATTGCCTCCCATGGCTTCCAATACCACCTCTATGCTGATGACACTCAACTCTATCTCTCTACTCCCTCTCTCTCTCCCTCTGTTCAAGCTCGTCTCATCAACTGTCTCTCTGACATCTCTACCTGGATGTCTCAACGTCAACTCAAACTCAACATGGCTAAAACTGAACTCCTTATCTTCCCCCCTCATCCTTCCTCTCCTTCCTCACTGTCAATAACTATTGATGGAGTCACCATCCTGCCTGTCCCCCAAGCCCGTAGCCTAGGCTTCATCTTTGACTCACCCCTTTCTTTTAAACCCTACATTGACTCTGTTGCTAAATCCTGTCGCTTCTCCCTCCATAACATTGCTAAGATTCGCCCTTTTCTCTCTGTCTCGTCTGCCAAAACTCTTGTTCATGCTCTGGTCATCTCTCGCCTCGATTACTGTAACCTCCTTCTCACTGGCCTTCCCCGGTCTCACCTTTCTCCCCTCATCTCTGTCCAAAACTCTGCTGCCAGGGTCATCTACCTCGCCAGTCGCTTCGACCATGTGCAGCCCCTCCTCTCTTCGCTTCACTGGCTTCCCCTTCCTGAACGAATCCTGCACAAGCTCCTAGTCTTCACCTATAAAGCTCTTCACAACCTTGCTCCCCCCTACCTCTCTGCACTTATCGCCCTCCATACTCCAGCCCGTGCACTTCGCTCCTCCTCTGTCCCTTCTCTCACCCTTCCACGCCTTCCCTGCTCCCCTAAGCGCCTTCGTCCCTTCTCACTTGCTGCCCCCCATGCCTGGAACTCCCTCCCTGTCCACATCCGCCTTGCCCCCTCCCTTCATACCTTCAAATCTCTCCTTAAAACTCACCTCTTTCGCTCTGCTCTGTCTGACTCTTTATCCTGCTGAGCCACTATTCCTATACCTACGATCGGTTTACCCTTATCCTTGCAACATGGACCTGCCTGCTGTCATTCTCATCGTAACCAAGCCAAGTACGTGCACTTGAGACCTCGCATCTTCATGAATGTTAGACCCCTTGTCTCTCCCTCTGTTCCCCTTCCTAAGTCTCTCCCCCAGCTCCTGTCTCTCAGATTGTAAGCCCTAGGGGCAGGGACTGTGTCTATTTTATTACTTTGTAAAGTGCCAGGTACACTTCTGGCGCTATATAAATGTTTGTTAATAATAATAATAATAATAACACTGGACTCAATAGCCCTCTTCATTAAGAAAAAATATCTCAATGTGACTCCATCCGGAGAGAGAAGAGTGCTGCACTCCTCACTGTTTCTTCCAGCACTTAGATTTTAGCTGGAAGTTACCCATCCAAGCACAGACTCCAACTTTCTTTGCCTATACAAGCTGACAGGATTGTGACTAGGTTGTATGACTGATAACTAGGGTTGCTGCCAACCCAACATTTCAAGAATATGGAGAACTATGGGCTGTCATATTCTAAACTAAGGAATGTACAATGTGTTCAATAGATCTGCCGAGGGCTGAAATAAGGGCTGTCCATTTTATTCTGGGGAGCTGTGGTGAGGTTCTGAAAGAAGGAATATTCTCTTAAAACCAGGAATGCTGCTTAAAATACAGGACATTTGGCAATTCTAGTGGTTACCCAAATCAGTTGTTAGGTTCACTTCTGCATATTAGGTTTCATTGTCTGACTTCCAAAGTAAATCAACATTTATCTGGATTCTTACCCTTACTGACAACTGAAGATAGGTCTTCCCTTAGAATTGAGATAAAAACATAGTTTAGATTATATCTTTTATTGCACCAACTACTGTAGTTGAGACTGTTACATTTGAGATGAGATTTTCTAGGGAATACCTCTAAAGGCACACCATTATTTTGGAGAATGAAAGTGACTATGCTACAAGTATTGCTTTAGGTACATTTTGATGGGGGTGGAAGAATATGGGCAATGTGGTATCTTTCTTGGAATGCAAGCCTTCCTGAATTGATGCTCAAGTAAACAGACCTGAAACTCTGAATATACTAGCATATGTACTTGCACAACCTCTAGAGGCTTTCTTATGCCAATATCATACTTAGACTTTTGGTGAACACTGGGACTTGATGAATGAATAACAAACATAACCAATTAACAAGAAGAGACCCTTTAAACAGCAACTTCCAACTTCAATACTTGATTTTGCAAGTATAATTTACTCATTTAGTGCTAGTCACTGGAGAGTAGTTTGGATTTCTCCGTTATTTATTCCCCCAAGTAAAATTCAAATCCCAGATATCGCTTTATATCTCCTGATCATCAAAATGTATTCAGCTAATGTGCTGCAACTGCTCTTGCAATTTTGATGTCACCAATACAGGAATAGTTTAGTCACTGTCTGACAATCAGGAAATAGAAACACACAGTGGAATTACTACCTGCTTTGCATTTTAACACAACAGTAAAGGAACTATCAGTTATGGAAAGAAAACAAGATGGCAATTTAATCTATTTTTACTCTTTAAATAGGCAGCATTCCATTATCACTCTAACTTATATAAAAACAATAGCCAATCACATCTTAAGCATTTTTCCTATTACTTATTTGATGTGCTACAGGTTTGTTCAGTCGTTTCACATATTAAAATAAGTCTGAAGATTAAAAACATCACAAGCCAGTGTATAAAGTAGTACACTTTTGTTATCTACCATTTATCTTATTCCACATCATGAATTGAGAGTCCCTTTCTTCACTTGGATTATACCAAGTGAGTACACATGGTCACAGGCTAAAGGACTGTCACGGATAGATGTCAGTCACCTCAGACTGATGATCAGTTTTTTCACTTATCCAAAGCCTTGCCGTAATTAGGGCTTAAACGAGAAGCATTTTAGCTACTTGCAAGAAATTCCAAGAATCCCAGAACCGGGACTGAGATGGTCTCAGTAAAAATTCTTGCTATTTGTTTGATTTAAAAATAAATAAATCACTGCAAATGAGCAAAATGGACACCAGGCCATTCTGCACACATGCAAGTTTCCAAAAATGGCGGTGGCAGCATTGCCACCATTTCAGAAAAGGGCAGCCAGTCTGTGCATGAACAGAATGGCCTGGTGAACATTTTGTGCATGTGAAGTAATTTTAAAAAAAAAACTTTTGTTCTCATCGAGAATTAATTTGAGATGCTGCTGGTTCGTTCTCTGTTCATTCTCCGTTGTTAGAACAAGCTGAGAACCAACATTCTCAACAAGGATGAAAAAAGAAATGAAACAAAATTTCTGCCCTACTTTTAATCTCTGACAGATTTATGATATCTTCACATTTTCCCAAGTCATCAAGAACCACTTGACACACATTTTGCTAACTCCATTGCCACTCTTGCACAAGCTAAAACAAGTTGCATTGCTACCTTTCCTAAAATTGAGTTTATGAATATGCACAACCTATGTGCCAAACCCTGCTCTCCTTATGTGGGTACTTAGTCCCATTTTATTTAATCAAATTCCTTACTTGACTAAAGTAGCAGACCTGGGACTTCAGAAAGCAACTGTCTTCAACATAAGGCCAAATTGATTGAACCTATGCCCCAAAAGAGGTGTCCTGTACAAAAACAACAAGGGCCTATCTACAAAATGGGAGCGGTTTTTATATGCAGCTGTTTTCATTTTCACTATAAGTAAAACATTTCTTCTATGCTGTTGTATGCTGGTATGTATCCATCATTTATTTAGTTTCCACAAATTCACTTTTAAATGATTTTATCCTCCATAATTTTTGTTTCACACGATCACATACAGCTGTGCAAATCGCTTTCTCTTTTCCTGGTACTGTCAAACTAAGGAATTTGGACCAGATTTATTTTTTTTGGCACAATTACCTCATTGCAGTAGTGTAGCCCCTTTGCAGAGGTTTGCAGAGCCTCTCCATTTCTAAAGAGCCCGCTAATCCTAGGGTTGCCATACCTCCCCTTTAATCCTGGCAGTTTATGAAAAATGCATGGTGCAGGGCTGCATCAGGACTGAAAGGGAGGTATGGCAACTCTACCTAATCCTGAAATTAGTTCTGCGCAGGTGGACTCCTGTGTCCATGCACAAGCCTTTTTGGGTGCAGCTACATGAGCCGAGGAGGGCCCAGTCCCCACACGGCCCCACGGTGAGCAATGACAGCTGCCCCACTGTGGGACCAGCCAGTGGAGCTGGGCAGATGGGGCAGCCAGGCAGGCCACTGTCAGATCGTCCACCAGAGCTGGGTCAGACTGAGGCACCAACCACAAAAGCGGGTGTCCGGCCCTGCCCTGCCTCCCACCGCAAGCCCAACCAAAATCTTACCCCTGGCTGTGACATGGCCATGCGTGATGGCTGACAGCACCTGCCACTCAAAGCCTCATGTGTTACGGCTGCCCAGAGTGGGTTAGAACTGCCCAAGGTGTAGTAGCCTGCCCAAGGAATCTCCTGTGGCTGCACCCACTGACTCTGGTGGGTTCAGGAGCATACTCAGACAGACGTTGTTTTATGGGTGTTTTCAGATCGACGGGCTGCCGCTCCAGTGCTAACCGTGCCAGCCCGCTTCATCCCCGGGTGGTGCGTCCATCTAAAGCACCGTGCCAGATGTGCAGGCCTGGTCTGGGGCAGCCCACCAGTGGTGCTCTAGAAGTTCCCGGTGTGCCAGCGGCAGAGCAGGCCAGCCAAACCTGGGGCACCAGCCTGAAGTGGAGCAGCAGTCCATCTGACGCGCTGACCCACACTGCAGGTCCGCTTCCAACCAGCCATTGCCCCAGGCACCACCATAGAGTTGTGGGTGCCAGCCTAGAGCATCGGGCGATTGCCCACAAATCTATGGGGTGGTGGGCAGAGACGCTGTGTGGGTGGACCGTGGTCCAGGTAACGCTCTGGGCCCACCTGACATTAATGATCATGATGGAGCATAAGGGAGGGGGCAGTCTTTCAGATATGCGGGATCCAGTCCATTTAGGCCTTTATAGATCAATGCCAGCACCTTGAATTGAACCTGGAAATCTCTTGGAATCTAGAGCATACTCTTGTACACATGAGTAATGTGCTCCCTGTGTGACCTTCCCCTATCAAAAGGTGGGCTGCAACATTCTGCACTAGCTGCAGTTCTGAACAGTCATCAACAGCACCTCCCCATAGTGAGTATTGCATTAGTCTAGCCAGTGGTGTAGCTAGGTTAAATAGGGCCCATGTAGGAAGTCGGATTATAGGACACCATACTAAGGGGGCAAAGTGAGGGGGGAGGTATTGCTGGGGCAGAGGAAGTATTGTGGCATGGTGACAGGGGGAGGCAAGGCACTAGGGGAGCAGGGATGGGGGAAGGAGGCTGTGTCATAGGTGGCGGTGGAGCTGGGGCAGGGGGAGGCAAGGCACTAGGGAAGCAGAGACAAGAGAAGGAGACCATGTCGTATGTAGAGCTGGTGCAGGGGAGGAAGGCCAGAGCATGGGGGCAGCAGGGTGGCAAGGCAGTGGGAGGCTGGGGTGGGAGCAGGGGAGGTAAGCCACAGATGTAGCTGGTGCAGGGGAGAGGCATGGTGGCATTTCTATTGATTATTATTATTGAATGTATATCCCATTCAATCCATGCAGCTCTGGGTGGCTCTGGAAGGCATGGGGGGAGCTGTGACAGGAGAGGCAGGGTGTGAGGTAAGATATGAGGGACACCAGTTCAGGGGGAAGCTGGGGTGGAAGGGGAGTTGAGGCATGCAGTCAGGGGGAGCTGGGGCAAGGGAGACAATAACGTTATGATTCATACATGTATGTGAGCAACCTGATTATATTAACCAGAGTTAATATAACCAGAGGTTTATATAACACACGGTCATCACACTGGGACCGTTGCTGGATGGGGTTGTCCATGCCTCCCTTCAGGAGGGTAGGTTGTTGGACACCCTTAAAACTGCAGTTCTACGACCCCTGCTCAAGAAATTATCTTTGGACTTTGGCTTTCCGGCTAGCTACCACCCTGTCCCTCTTTAGGGAAGGTTATTGAATGGGTGGTTGCCCAGAAGTTTCAGGCTCACCTTGATAATATTGGGTTTCTAGACCCATTTCAGTCAGGCTTTCTTCTGTGGTACAGCACCAAGACCATGCTTGTGGCGTTGGTCAATAACTGGAGTCCTGAAGATCAACAAGGGGAACTGTGTCCTCTTGATCTTGTTGGACCTTCCAGTGGCCGAAACGCGTTTGGTTTTTTATATAGTTCATGGTTTTTTATATATCGTTTATTACATAGTTATCCATTGAATGTGTATAGACCTTTTGGGGCCATTTCTTTATCATTCCCATTTAAGTTCAACAAGTTTAATAAGTTTAATAAATTGTATATTTCCTTCTTCCCCTCCTTTCTTTTTTGTCTTGTACTGGAGGTTTCCTCTAGGTGGGGGAGGTTTGTGCTGTAGTTGGGGGTTTTGCTGTGTACCTTTCAGTGGCCTTGGATACAGTTAATTATGGGGTGTTGTTGATGCAGCTGTGGGACCTGGCAGGGGTGTGCAGGACTGCTCTTGATTGGTTTCATTCATTCCTGTCAGGGCAGGTCAGGAGGTGATGATGGGAGATCGCTTGTTGTCCCCTTGGGGCCTGACTTGTGATGTCCCACAGGGTTCCATCTTGTCTCCCCTCTTGTTCAATATGTATCTGAGGCTGCTGGGTCAGATTGTTCGGAGACTTGGAGGAAGCTATCATCAGTATTCTGATGACACCCAGCTCTACTTCTCTTTTTTATCTGACCCAGGTCCTGCAGTCTCGATGCTTGCCCAATGCCTGGCTGCTGTTGGGCACTGCATGTGGGTGAGTTGATTAAAACTGAATCTGGATAAGACTGAAGTGATGATGATTGGCCAATCATGTGACTTGGAGGGGATTAGGACCCCTGTTATTGAAGGGATATGGCCTCGTCTGGTCACTGAGGTTCTCAGCCTTGGAGTGCTTCTGGACCCCTTGCTGCACCTAGAACATCAGGTTGCAGCAGTGGCCAGGAGCGCTTTGCACCAACTACATTTGGTGAGGAAGCAGCTTTCTTTCTGATTTGACCACCATCATCCATGCTTTCATCACCTCAAAGCTGGACTAGTGTAGTGCACACTATATGGCAGGGTGCAGGACCTATTAGATCGGTCCTCCCCCAGAGACTTATGGAACTGCATCGGTTCCGGAATGCTCTGGGGGAGTTTCCCCTGGACCTTGACACCCACTATGTCAATGATCTCATAGCCTTCTGGAACACCTTGTTGGCCAAGACCATTGACAGAGTGGCTCTCAGGCGTCCGCTGCCCTCCCGAGTCTCCCGCAGGTCTCCTTGGTTTACTGAGGGCCTGTGGTGTTTGAAGCGAGAGAGCAGGCGGTTAAAGCGACGGTGGC
>QEPC01012556.1:1884774-1899332 GCA_003113815.1 Sphenodon punctatus
TTATTGGACCAACTGCTGGTGGTGGAAGAGCCCGAAATGTCCTGAAAGCTTGCTTATTCCACCAGTACTAAGAAGAAAAATCAAATGCACAAGTATAAGCTTGGGAAAGCTGGCTTGGCAGCAGTAAATGTGATAAGGATCAATTGGTTGATCACAAACTGAAAAGGAGTCAGCAATGCAATGCAGCTGCAAAAGAGGCTAATGCAATTTTAGGCTACGCTAACAGAGGCATTGTTTCCAAGTCAGTGGAAGTAATAATTTCACTCTATTAGGCACTCATCAGTCCTTGCCTAGAACACTATGTCCCGTTTTGGATGCCTCGCTTTAAGAAGTACATTAACAAACTGGAGCGAGTGCAGAGGACAGTGACAGAGATAATAAAGGGTCTGAAAGTGAGTCTTATGAGGGGAGGTTGAAGGAACTGGGTATGTTTAGCCTAGCAAAAAGAAGACTAAGAGGAGACATGATAGCAGTCTTAAAATCAGGAGAAAAACAAATTTCTAATTCATACTTAATGCAACGAAATGAAACTTCTTTGAATTCAGTGGCGTTGCACCAACTAAACCAGGTTTTAAGACACATTCTGATTGAACAAGAGCTGCGAAAAGATCCAGATGAAGTATGTAAAACAGAAAAAAAAATTGGTACAAAGGTTTGGGATTTTTTGGGTTTTTTTGTTTTGTTTTGTTTTGTTTTTTTTTAAAAAACCTCCATCCACAATGTTTTGTTCAAAGTTTAGGGGTTTAGGAGTGGCAGGAGGAGAATTTAAAACATATTTCTACGTTCTGTCTAGATCCTGCATTCACCTGGGGGTTTCCATTCAAAATGAAAATGGTATTTTAAGAAATCCTTCATGCTTATTAAGCCATGAAGCTTGACCTTTCTCAATGAGATCTGTTTGAATTAAACTTGCAAATGTAGAGGTATTTCCCAAAGGCTCAATTGAATTGGCATGATTCATGTTCCAGAATTTCTAAGTCATTACCTCTTTTTAAAGGTTGATTGACCTGATTTACTTATTTTTTGTGCAGAAGTGGCATACATACCACAAGTTTAAAACTGGTTAGAAGTTAAAAATCAGTCTGTGCCTGTAAATTATAAACAGAGACAATTATTTTCATTGTGGAGTCAAAAAAGTTGAAATGGAAAATGGAAAAGGTCATATAGTGTACGACTTACAAACTTCATGTACCTGAGATTTTCTATTCTCCTACCAACACATGGTTCAAAGTAATTGCCCAAAGCTTTTAAAGAAGCTCCTAAGTACCTAGGCCAATCTAAATTCTTGAAGTATCCACCTAAAATACTATAGTGGAGAATTAAAACTATGGATCCTGTGCAGTATAAAATTTTGTACTGGACTCCTTGTTACTGGACACATAATTAAGCGACACATACTTCACCACGTTCCTTTGCAATGGATTGTGTGGTCCATTAGAGACCTAATACACCCCAGAAAGAAGAAATCAATGTAGTAAGTGCAGCTCATGCATTTTTTCTAGCATGCAGACGACCCAAAAAGTAATAAAGGTATATAATTTAGTTAGAAAACATATAACTGGGGCTATAAAGCAACCTTGTGATTCTATATCATGGAAAATTACAGGTGAAGTGGAATTTTTTTAACTTAATGGTGACCTGCTTCAGGACAAGACTTCATATTAAACTGCTGGACTTAAAAAGAGGATTTCAAAAACCTTTAACCATGATTTGCTTGCTGCATTAGCTGTTCAATAACCATGTTTAAATGCAGCTCTTGCACATTTCCACCAACAACAGTTGGTCCAATAAAAAAATATCATTCTAACTACTTTGTCTCCATCTCTGTCACTTGGGACCCACACGGCAACCTCTCTCTATCTCCCCCCCTCCCCTCTCTCTCTCTCTCTCTCTTTGCTTGAGTGCCCATTAGTTATCAGTAAGGCGCTTACAAACATAAGGTTTTTATTAAAGCCGCAGAAATCTGAGCTTATCCTGGAAAAGCAAGGATTAGCTCATATTGCTGACTTTTCACACAGTACATCCTTTTAAAACGGGGGGAGAAATTTGTTTTTAAAAATTCTGTCTGTTTTAGATGCAGTAAATTGTCCCCCTTTACTCTAAAATTCATCAGTAAATTTGTCTTAGTTGCAGTGGCATTTGTCATTCAAGAAATGAACAACTTCTCCATCGCTGAACTCCAGCAATTTGCTTGGAGCCCTCAACAGCTTTAAGCTTACAAAGAAATGTATGTGTTATTTTCTATTTTCATGCAGGAAAAGAAAAACCTAACATGGGCCCTTTTCACACAGACACTCTAACACTGATAAAATGGGTGTTACAGGGCAACACTGCAGCCCTGCAACGTGGGCCCTTGTCACACGAGATGCCTCCACCCAGTTTCACTCGGTGGACACCAATGTTGGTTGCGCCGTGGGTGGGTGGTGGGTGTTGCGCGGGAGCATGCACACACCTACACACACCGCCCATGGTGTTCACACAGACACCTCCACCCATCTCCACCCAGCAAAACTGGGTGAAGACATCTCGTGTGAAAAGGGCCCATGTTGCAGGGCTACATTGTTGCCCTGTGGATGCCCTGTACCATGTATAATAAAATGTAAAGCCCATTTTATCAGTGTTAGAGTGGCTCTTTAAGGACGCAAAGATTGCACTAGTTTGTGCCATTCTTAGGTCTCCCAGATAATGTTACTGCATTAAACAAAATCACAAGCAGCTAAGACGATAGACTTGTTTACTTTAAATTCTAATGAGAGGTTCTTGAAGTAGAGGAAAACTTTTCAGAAGTGTGTATCTAAACATTCAATTACTTTGCCAATAGCTACTCCTTGCCTCATGGAAATGCCGTTGCATTAGTGTTTGGCTTGCTAAACGCATGGAACTCAGGAGCACAGGGAACAGGAGCAACCATGTAATTGACCAGGGCTTCCACTAGTCTTCATAGATTCTACCCTGGTATCTGATCAAAGTCTCTTACTAGGGGTGGGTTTCACAAACACATGGTGGGAAGTCTTTGACAATTATTGGAAACCTAAAGGAAATAATGCTGCACCTTGATACCTCTCCATTCACCCAATCAATATAGATATCCCTATAACTACAAAATATGGGACTGAGTGAGGGAGAATGCATCAAAGCCATTGTTTCTTTCATCACACAATTCTATGTATGTCTGTTTTCAGCATTTTGCTGCTCAGCTTAGTCAAGACCTAAGTGAGGCACAATGTTAATCACAGGGGGGGGAAATGTTTACAGAGATATAGTTGAACTTGCCAGCATGCTGAATGTATTTGAAATAGTGACCAGAAGAAAATGATGGTGACTTTAAATATCCATGTGTGCTGGGGATGGCATTTACATTATTGCCGGATCTCATAGAGCCCAATCCAAGGTGTGTGTATGCACCATGTACAGTTTGCACATGTACACCAAGCGCAGAAGATGTGCATGCTGAGTGTGCGCCATACACAATGCATATATATCGCACACAGTGCGTGGCGCCTGCACATTCTGCGCATGGTGTGCACATGCACTGAATGCATGTGCACACCATGCATGCACTGAATGTGCATGCACAAGGTGCGTGTGCACACCTTGGATCATCCCCATGGTTTTATTACAGGTGTGAGAGGTGTGGGAGGGCACAGTCTGGTTGGAATGCTGGCCCTTTAAGGGGGTAGCACTGACAAGCATGAAGCATGCAATGGGAGGCAAAGACGCTGAGGATCATGCCTCAATGCCTCGCACCTGGGTTTGGGCCTGACTAGGCCAGCCCAAAAGCCTAGAAAGTCTGAGTGGGGCTTAGTGGAAAAGAGGCTAGTAGAGGGACTGTTGCGAGAGACACTGGCCACAATCCCAAGCAAGCAGGATCTGCGCGAGATCTGTGCAGGTCCCACACAGGATCTGCGAGGCACAAGGCAATCCTTATGGAGATGCGTGTGGTTTCCACGCTGCACGCGCAGGATTCACACAGCATGCGCGGGGCATGGGATCGCCCCCACTGAGTGAAGGAAGAGCACAGGGGGAACTCTGCCCAGAGTAAGAGCAGCCCAGAGGTGACAGCTAACTAACTCTGGAGACTTGAAGGGTGCTGCCCAAGTCTGAAGCGTTGGACTAGCTCAGGAGGGATTGTTGCCAGGCCAGGAGAGCCTGTGAGTAAGGTGTGACTGTGCATATCAAAAGAGACAAACTGAGATAGACTATATATGGTGGTGGGGCAATGTAAATAAAAGGGCACAGTGGAGCTAAGACCCCGCATGGGCTGACGTCTTAGGACTAACCCTGGAAAAATTACACCTCGAGGAGGCAACTCTATTACAGTCATATTTGGGTATGATATTGGTAGAACTCAAGATTTATTATTTTTAAAAAACATCTTATGAGATTTAAGCCAAATTCTTGAACCATCATTCTTGATCATTCAGGGATGGCAATACTCCATTTGTTTTATTCTTTCAGGTGGAAGCAGGCATTCGGAGCCTGAAAGGCAGGACATAATCATTAAGGTTCAACAGCACCTATGTAGAGTGACTTATCAAGACTGGCCATAGTGCCTTGAGACTGTCTAATAAAGGGTGTAGTGTCTGTCTGTGGAAAGAATGTGTTCATGTTCATCCAAGCAGAACTGTTCTCTCAAGTCCCTTCCCTGCCCTGCTGCTGCATGGCTGTGAATAGTTGAGTCTGCCACAATATGACAAGCAGCAGCAGACTCAAACTCATGAAAAAACTGACAGAGTACAAATGAGACTGCTAGAAGCAACCAAAACACTTCCTGTAGTTTTTAGTTATTTCAGTGTTTGTGATTTCAAGCCAGTCACAAATTCATGGACTAGAGAAGGTCAACATGAGACCACCTCCCATGCTGACCTCACATTAGATAGTGAATTAATTAATTAATTAATTAATTAATTAATTAATTAAAGAGCATGTGAACTTAACTGAGAAAGCAAGAACAGGGGATTGAAAATGGAACAAAACAAGAGAAAATAAGAGACATGAGTAGCATATATTGCAACTGCCATTAGATCACTTTATTTAAATTATTGTATAGGTAATGTAAGACCTGCTTATTTGACCAGATGTTTGGCAGGCAAGGATAGGGTTTGCGGGGATGGGAGTGTTTTAAACTGGAATTTTAAATGGCTTGTTTTAATTGGTTTTTATGTTTTTGCATGTTTGTAAGCCACACTGAGCCTGCGGGAAATGGCAGGATATAAATCCAGTACTTGCTGTGACTTGTTTGTTGACTTTTTTGTGGATAAAATCACTCACATCCACTACAACTTTGATGCTGAGCTTGCGGCAGTAGGAGAACCAGAGGTGATCAAAGCCCCATCCTGTCCTGTTTTATGGGATGCAGAGGATGTCCTTGGGGCGGTCAGGGCCACCTGTGGTGAACTGGACTCATGCCCACCCTGGCTGGTTAAGGCCAACCGGGAGACGCTGGGGCTGTTGCTGGCTAGGGTGGTCAATGCCTCCCTTAGGGAGGGCAGAGTGCCAGGCTTCTTGAGGCAGTGGTGTGGCCTCTGCTCAAGAAACCATCATTAGACATTGACTCCGTGGCCAGCTTTCAGCCAGTCACTAACCTTCCCTTTTTAGGGACGGTTATTCAGCAGGTAGTGGCTCAGCAGCTTCAGGGGCATCTGGACCAGATCAGTTTTCTGGATCCTTCGCAGTCTGGCTTTTGACATGGTTATGGCACTGAGACTGCACTTGTAGCTTTGGTTGACAACCTCTCCCATGAGTTGGACCAGGGTCATTCGTCCCTGTTGATCCTATTAAATCTCTTGGCTGCATTTGATACCGTTGACCATGAGTTGTTGGTGACTCAGTTCCAGGACTGAACCAGAGTAGGTGGAACTGTTGTTGAATTGTTCTGTTCCTTCCTGGCCGGAAGAACTCACTGTGTGGTGCTGGGTGACTGGTCATCATCTCCCCAGGACCTTAAGTGTGGAGTCCCGCAAAGTTCTATTTTGTCCCTTCTCCTGTTCAACATGTACATGAAGCCTCTGGGTGAGGTCGTCAGAGGGTTTGGTGTGCGGTGTCATCAATATGCTTATGACACGCAACTGTACCTCTCTTTTTCAACTGACCTAGGTCTGGCAGTCTCAGTGCTTACCTGATGCCTGGAGGCTGTGGGGAACTGGTTGAGGGTCAGCTGCCTGAAGCTGAATCCCGAAAAGACCAAGGTGATGTTGGTGGAAAGGGCTGAAGGAGTGGTGGCACCCATCATAGATGGGGTCCACCCTCTGTTGGTGTCTCAGGTTCATAGTCTAGGGGTGCTCTGGACCTGCAGTTCTGCTTGGATGTCCAGGTGGCATCTGTGGTGAAGGGTGCATTTTACCAACTGCATCTGGTGCAACGGCTTAGGCCGTACGACTCTGACTCGGACCTTGCCACCAGCATCCATGCTTTTATTATCTCAAGACTAGACTACTGCAATGCACTTTATGTGGGACTACCCTTGGTGACAGTTTGGAGACTGAAGCTGGTGCAGAATGTGGTGACCCATATTCTTACGGGGATGGGTCGCTGCAAGCATATTATACCAGTACTCTGCTCTTTACTGGCTGCCTGTAGTCTTCTGGGCCCAATTCAGGTGTTAGTTTTGACCTAGAAAACCCTAAATGACCTGCGTCTCACCTATCTGCAGGTTCACCTCATCCTCTGGGTCTTGGATAGATCACTGCGGTCAGCTGGGAGTGCCCTCCTCAAAGTCCCCCAGGTATCCCAGGTAGCGACGATGAGGAGGGCATTCTCGGTGGCTGCACCACGGCTGTGGAACTGCCTCCTGATGGAGGTTTGCCTAACTCCAGACCTCCCCTCTTTCTGAAGACAATGTAAGACCTGGCTGTTCCCCCAGGCCTTTGGCGAGGAAGACGGGTGATGGGTGGGTGGGGGGTTGGATTTGGGTGGGTGGGATGGGTTTTAGCTCTGCCTTGGGTTTTACTGTTGTTTCTATGCAGTTTTTTATTTTATTGTTATTTATATTTTTGGTATTTTTAAAGTTGTTGTAAACCGGCCGGAGCTGCTGTAGCAGGAGTGGGGCGGCAAATAAGTTGAAATAAATACATTAAATTAATTTTTAAAATGGTATACAACTCCTCACTGCAACAAACAGTTTAGTAAAACAGAGGGTGTTAACAAACTAGACAATAGTCTGCTACAGCCATGTATGCCCCTGCAGACTTTGGCATGCCAATAACTGAAGCCTGTGCCAGTGCCTCTGGCACCTGCTCCTTCTCTGCTCTGCCCACCTCCTTCTGTTTTCTTTACCCTCTCTACAAGTGCTCCAAAAAGCAGATCTATGCATCTTGTAAAACCTCTATAATTTAAACAGAGACAACACCTGCAAATGATTTAAGGAAATTTAAAATCATGAAAATAAATTGCTTATAAAATCAGGCTCCTTTATCCAATCTTTCTGCAATTTGGCAGGGATAGTCCCTTGTGTGTGTGGTATAATCTGTACAAATTACAGCAACATTGGCTTGAAAACAAAGAGGTTACATCCAGATAGGCATGCACAAACCATGATGCTTATAAAATTGGTAACTTTTATTCAATCTTTCTGAAATCTGGCAGGGATGATGCCTTGGGGAAGAGTAAAATATGTCCAAATTTCATCCAAATTTGATAGAAAACGAAGAAGTTACAGCCAGAAATGCATGTGCAACTTCTTCAACTTCTGTTAAACCTAACTTCTGTTAAAATCATGAAATTTCAGTGCTTATACAATCAGGATCCTTTATCCAATCTTTCTGACATTTGGCAGGGAGGATCTCTTGGGTAAACGGTACAAAATTTCCAAAAATAAAGACGCTAGAGCCAGAAATCCATTTCCTATTGAAATCAATGGAAAACTAAAATGAAAATTTATAACAAAAACTAAAACTAAAATGAATGCAATTGAATAACTAAAATGAAAATAAAAACTAAAATGAAAAAACTTTTTGTGCACACCGATACTGGGGAGGCCCCTGGCTGATTTGTAGAAAGCATGACTTCCCTCAGAGAACAGACTCTCTGGGACAAAACCTAGAGTCTCCAGACAAAAACTGCCAACACTACTCAGCATGCTGCGAGCCACTGGCACATTTGTTGGCAGTCCACCACACATTGACCCAGGGTTGTTCCCAGGCATGTGGTCCCAGTGGCTAGCCCAGGCTGTGGTCTTGGACACCTCCAGGATCACGGCCCAGGTTAGCTGCCAAACACGAATGACTGGGTCTAAGCAGGCTATCACTTGTGTTAGCCTGCTGTTCCCGGTTCGGTCCTGGGAGGGGTGGGCCCAATGACCAGCCACCATGAAAGCTGTCATTGGGTTGCCATAACAGCCATCATTGGCTGCCATGGCTATCTGTCATGGGGGCGCAGGGCATTAGGTGTAGCACAGGGGCGGGCCTCGCCCTTCCTGGTGGTGTCTCCCCGGCCTCCCTGATATCCTGATTATTTGTTGTGCTGCTGGACCAGCTCCAGACCGTGTTACTGGTGTGTTTCTGACCTTGGTCGGGTTGTGATGGCAGCACGTCTATTAACACCCAAGTTAGTTTCAGCTTGTGGAAGAGACAGAAAGCAAAGCATTTAAGGTGAGACCTTTTTATTGGGCCAAATTTTGTTAGTGAGAACATGCAAGCTTAGAGCACACTCTCCCCAACAGAGGTTAGTTCATCAAATGGTATCATCTTAACTTTGTCTTTTCATTTTCCCATACTTAGGACCAACACAGCACCCACAATTTAAAAATCAGTTTCTCAGATTCATGCAAGCTGAAACCAGCAGGTTATTCAAAGTTTTTCGAATCATCCCTGCAAGTGTATCATAGTATATGTTCACTTTCATATGATGGATCTTCTCCTACTAGCACTAGCGCAAAATGAGTATACCTTACACAATGAATTAACATTTTTACAAACTCATTATTATTTATATAGTGCCATGTATGAGTGAGATCTCTGTCTCCACAAGCATCTTATCTGTGCAGTCAAACCTTCCACAGCAGGGGAACCTTTTGTTTTGCTTCAAATGTGTGGTTTTAATAGTGGTGGATGCATTACTATTATTTATTATTAATTATGCTTATTATATTAATTTATGTAACGCAAGCAGTGTACCTGGTTCTTGTATTAATACAAACAATAGTTATAGACAGATCCCTACCCCCAGGGGCTTACAATCTGAGAGACAAGGGAAGGGGAGACAACGGAGAGGTGGACAACGGGAAAGACAAGAGTACATTCATGAAGTTGAGAAGGTGCAGGTGCAGGTGCTTCACTTAGTTACAGGGAACTAGATTCTGAATGAGGGGGAAAGAGAATGCAATTGTACTCATGACAAGCAAGGGAAAGCCTGATGGAAGAGGTAGGTTTTCAGGAGGGATTTGAAAGTTGGCAGGGAGGGAGCAGAACAAACATACCCAGGGAGGGAGCTCCAGGCATGAGGGGCAGCAAGAGAGAAGGGACAAGGATGTTTAGAGGAGCAAGAAGTTTGTGAGCAGAGCAGGTGAGGGTGGGGGCAGAGGAGGAGCAAAGTTCACAGGCAGGAGTTTGATGAGATATAGGGGAGCAAGGTCTTGAAGAATATGGGGGAGCAAGGTCATGAAGAGTCTTGAAGGTAAAGACAAGGAACTTGTGCTGAATGTGTTCATGTGAAGGTAGTCGTGGAGGGCAAAGTGGAGGGGCTGAATGTGGTCAAAGCAACAGGCAAGGTGGGTGACTTTGGCAGCAGAGTGTTGAACAGACATGAGGGAGAGAGATCAGAACAGGAGAGACCAGTAAGGAGGAAGTTGCAGTAGTCAAGGTGAGCTATGACTAGAGTATAGAATAGGGTTTTTGCAATTAAAACAGTAAAGCAGGGCCAGATTTTACCAATATTATACAGAGGAAAGCACCAGGATTTAGTAACAGCCTGGATCTGAGGTGTAAAACAGACGGAGGAGTCAAAGGGCATTTTTACACACACCTTAAAGTGCTGGTCTTTCAATCTTCTGGGTTTACAAGTCCACAAGTAAGTTCCGGATGCATTCTTCACACATACACTGCCCCGAGGCAGCCTAAAGTAGCCACAACTGTAGACATGAGGGGCTGCCATGGAAACCAAGTGACCACAGCTGCGTGGAGTAAAGCAGTTTACCAGGAGAACATTTTACACACAAAGGTTCTGGGAGTTCTATGCAAAAATTCAAAGAACCAGATGTTTAAAAATCTGGGTGAGTGACTTAGACACACAGAAAGTTCAGGATGTAACAGCAATCATGCAGGAGAAACGTGTGTGTAAAAACACCCATTGAGTAATCCCAGGCTACATGCCTGAGGGACAGGCTGGATGGTGAGTCATGTCAATGGAAACTGAGGGAAGTGGGAGGGGAATGTTTTCAGGGGAAGAATCTCTTCTTCTAGTTCTGCAGCCATTTCATTTCATTCTTACAAGTAACTTTTAATCACATCTGCTCATTGACTTGCAATATTTCTTTACAAAGTATATTTCAAATGATGTTTGTTGGCTTTTGAAAAGACATTAAAGCTGAGGTGCCTGTGATTTGAATCTTGCCCGGCAATTATCAATCTGGAACATTTCTGTTTCATAATCCACTGAGAGTGGTTTGTATCTGCAAATGTCATTCATGTCTTCATTAGTGAACACTAAAGTTACAAGTGAAAGCAGATTGCATCTGCACCTAGTCACAATGCTACAGGAAGTGTTAAATTATGCAATTTCAGCTGAGTCTCTGCAGTGGGAACCAAGCTGAGGTTGCCATCAAATATCTGATCTCTAGTTCATGATAGTGTTGATTTCCTTATTAAAAACGCATGATATATTCTTCAAAAGCCAGCATTTTCACACCGGTGACTTAAAAATACTCCTCATGGTGGAAAAAACGCCAAGTACTGTGGGACTATCTGATGAACTGCAGTTTGCAAACATAATGGGATCTGAATTGAGAGCGATATGGGAGCCTTAACTCAGAATTTTCTTGCTTTTGCAGGAGCCTTTTGTATTATATCTCCAAATACTTTTTAGTACTGAATTTCCTTTAAGGTACTTTTTAACGTGAATTTACACGTCTTCATTTAACATCTACATTGCTGTTAGGTCTTCATAAACTTCAAATGAAATTATCCTCAGAAGGTGCTCTGAGTGAGTTTTACAGTTCAGCCACAGTGCTACATAAACAAAAAAATCAGGATACTTTAATAGCTCACACAGAGCCAAGTCCTACAGTTTCTAAAATGCTGCAGCCATAGGAAAACCTAATTTCTGATTCAGTACATAAGCCAGGGATGTGGATCCTCAGGCCCAGGGGGCCAAATGTGGCCTATGGCATTGGCTAGTCTTTATTTGGCTTCTTTCCTGTTTGTTTCTGGTTCTGGCCCCTGGATCCAGTTCCTATCCCATGCACAGAAAGGGAAAAGGAGCAGAGATGAGGGTATGCACAAAAGGATGGGGGACAGATCCATGGCACAGATCCATGATCAGGACCTGAGCAAACCCCTTAAGCACCTCTGCTCCCAACGTCTATGCAGCCCTCAAAGTTTGTGCTAATTTTGGCCCCTGGAAAGAAAAAGGTTCCCTGTCCCTGACATAAAAACCTAAGAATAACAGTGGGGGCAATCCCATGCCCTTCACACACTGCACGCATCCTACATGTGCACACGTGCGTGCAAACCGCACGCATCTCCATAGGGCTTGCGTTGTGTCATGCAGATCCCATGTGGGACCTGCATGCATCTCACGCGGTTTCCGCTGGGGACTGTGGCCAATGTCTAATGGGGATCAACAGTTTTGAGGCTCGCAAGGAGAGCTAGGCATTGGATACACTATAGGATTCTGCGCAGAAGCAAATCCAGTTGCTGAGCATGGTGCAAAATATTTTGCTTAACAGATTTTCTTTCTGATTTTTTTCTATTCACATTTAGTTCAGCGGCTAAGTTCTCTTTCACTTATTTGATAAAGAATTCTTTTTTAGTAATTGTTACTAATGCAGTTGATAGTATTTTTAAGCAAAACATGCAAAATTCCACAAACTCAATAGATGATGTAACACCATTGCATTTTCATGGATGCATTGCCCAAGTTAATAGTTCCTGTGCAAATATGGAAAGTGAAAATTACTTTTCTTTTTTCACTGATGTGTGATTTGTACATCAGCAAATGAAAAAGTTAGCTAAGATATGGCTCACGAAACAATACACAAAGCATATCCCCCGCTCTCACCTTTCTCCCCTTATCTCCATCCAAAACTCTGCTGCCAGGGTCATCCACCTTGCCTGTCGCTTCGACTACGTGCAGCCCCTCCTCTCCTCCCTTCACTGGCTCCCCCTTCCTGAATGAATCCTGCACAAGCTCCTATTCTTCAACTATAAAGCTCTTCACAACCTTGCTCCCCCCTACCTCTCTGCGCTAATTTCCCTCCATACTCCAGTCCATGAACTCCACTCCTCCTCTGTTCACTCTCTCGCCCTCCCACGCCTCCCCTGCTCCCCTAACCACCCTCGTCCCTTCTCCCTAGCTGCCCCCCATGCCTGGAACTCCCTCCCTGTCCACATCTGCCTCGCCCACATCTGCCTCGCCTCCTCCCTCCCAGGGGGCCACAATGGAGAGGACATTCTTGGTGGCCGCGCCGCGCCTTTGGAACTCCCTCCCGGAGGAAGCTCGCCTGGCCCCTAGCCTGTTGACATTCCGGCGAAGTTGCAAAACCTGGCTGTTCGCCCAGGCTTTTGGGGAGGGTGGGAGGGTAGGGTGAGGTTTTTTTTTAGCTCCCCCACCTTATCTTGATTTGTGATTTATTATTTATATTAGCCCTGTTTTAATATTTTATTATTGTTATAAATGTTTTTAATTGTTTTTATTGTATTTTATATGTTGGAAGTCGCCCCGGGCTGCTTTGCAGGAGGGGCGGGGTATAAATCTATTAAATAAATATAAATAAAATAAATGTGTACCTTCAAATCCCTCCTCAAGACCCACCTCTTCCGCTCTGCCCAAATCGACTTCTCACTCCCCTCACCTAACTCCTACTGATACCCTCCATCCAGTACAATCTGTTACCTGAGGTCTGTGTACTCATATCATCACCACATGGACCAACCAGCCATCATTCTTGATGTAACCAAGCCAACCGCGTGCACCTGGGACCTCATTAATGTTGCACTCCTTGTCTCTCCCTCTGTTCTGCTTCCTTCATCTCCCCCTCCCCCCATCACCCACCCTCATATCTCAGATTGTAAGCCCTAGGGCAGGGACTGTGTCTATTCAATTACTTTGTAAACCACCAGGTACATTGCTTGCGCTATATAAATGCTTGCTAATAAAATAAAATAATAATAATAATAGTAATTAATAATATCAATACAAGCTTAAAGTTAGGCTCATCAATCCTCTTCCTCCTCCCTTTTATATAGCACCCCGGTGCCATGGCACTCGGAGCACTTGACATATAACAATTTAACATAACTTTTAATACTCACAACAACCCTATGAGGTAGATTAGGCTGAGAGAATATTGTGACTGGTCCAAGATCACCCAGATTAAATATTTTATTGAATTTTGGCCTAATATTTTGCAACAATTAACTTTCCAAAAGGTATCTGATGTATTTGACAATTTAACAATTTGCTTATAAATACTTTTTAAAAACAAGCACATATTGGAGTTGAAAATCATTTCAGCCTTCTGTAATTTGACTGTCTGAGATATTAAAAGCCCCATCAAAACTGGATCTAAATGTGAAAAGCTGAGACAAGCTGCCAGGGAGCTATCAGGTACAACTATAATGTAGCACTGTTAAACCCATAGCTTCATTGTCAGAAATTTAATTTAATTGTCCATAAAACCATCTTACTACAAAGAAGAAACCGTAATAGCTTATAATTATTATAGTGCATAAACTATGTCTCACAAACCCATTACATAGCTATAATTTCACATAAAAAAACATCAACCAAGGGAACAAAACTAGAGAACTTTACATTAGAACTTTATTCTGTGATAGCCCAATACAGTGGAAATATATATTTTTTTCAATAAATGGTCCTCCTCTCTCTCCCGTATGCAAAAAATTGGTTTTCCCATCTCTGCGATGGCTGCAGTATTTTTCAGAAGATATGCAAGCTAGGAAATCAGTGGGAGACTTTCCATTGACTTTAATGGGTTTTGGATGGGGCTGTTTGTTCAAAGGCATTATAAAAAGGTCAAGGTTCATTAAGACATTTCCAGTAGGTAACATTGTTATTCCCTGTCACAACTGAAACATTAAGAGGAACTATTGAGGTGACTCTGCTAATGTGAAAATTCTGACTAGAACTGTAAGGCAATGCTTGTCTTAATTATTCAGTCCTAATTTTTGCATCCACTCAGGAGGCACATGGAGGACAAAGTTGATAGAAAGCGAGGGAGGTGTTACTGGCCTCCCTTGCTCTCACCTGTCCCCCCTTATCGCAATCCAAAACTCCGCTGCCAAGGTCATTCACTCTGCCCGTCGCTTCGACCATGTGCAGCCTCTCCTCTTCTCTCTTCACTGGCTCCCCCTTCCTGAACGTATCCTGTTTAAACTCCTGGT